>JAPYZB010006101.1:0-12126 GCA_030522745.1 Eupelmus kiefferi | reverse complement strand
GCACCCACACAGCCGACGAGTATGGATAACTGAAGTCCCATGGTTTATGGTTATTGATTTTACTTAGCGAAGTTAGAATGTGTCATTATTAATGGACTTAAGATTAAACTGAGATGGCAGTCTTTATACTCTATTCGTTAGCTTCTTGCCAAGTCTGCTATTTTCTGAATTGCTTATTCCTTTTATACTCCACGGCTCCCGTTTAATAATTCCATCAAATAATTAAACCGAGCAATCAGTCCAGATGCAATTCCACCGATATACACGACATCAAAGCTCGTGCTAAATCATCAAAGGAGCTAATAATTCAGGCTTGTCACCGTTTAAACGCTACCTCATCAGCGCCGGCGAATGATTCATCATCACTGGATTTTCGCCATCGCGCACACCAAAGAAGCACACCCGGGGTTCCCACTAAATCTCTTGACAAAAATCTCGAATCTAAATTTCACACAGTCGAGAATCAAGCCTCGGCTTCTTTTCTCCAAAAGTGCCTTCCCACGTTGCAGCGCTGCTCCTCCTCCTCTCTTACGTCAGCGTCGCTCCGATAGGACAGCTAGCTTTTCGGCGTCGCCGTTAATTATCCCAAGGCCAGCCACGGCAGTGGCAGCTACAAGCGATCTCGCGGGGTCTTACGTAAGAGGGCCGCTCGAGCACGCGCGCAGTCTGTGTAGCTCTTTCTCTCTCTGCGCACCCACTCGCCTGAGGATCGTTGGAGCGCGCGAGGCTTGATTGAGCTATCCCATTCCCCTTGCGATAGCGCGAGCCTACTACCAACAGCACCTTTATTTTGCGCGCAGAGCAGTCCCTCGCGGCCGGGCTTATGCAGTCGTGAGAGAGAGACTGCTACTGTGCTTGGCCAAATGCGTGCGTAATGAGCGGCGGCGCGGCGCGCGGACCGCTCTTTGACGGGCGAAAGATAGAGAGGGACTCTAAAAGTAGCCCGATAGAGCCACCCTGGATCAAACGCGCAGAGACGAACTGAGAAAGAGAGAGAGATGTAGTTTGAGATCGATGAGCGGGGACTGAGTGAGTAAGAGAGAGAGGGAATAATTAACGCAGCTCGCAGATATTTGGCGCGGTACCGATGACCCGCGATCTCAGAAGAGGTGAAGGTATAAGATTATAATAGGCCCGAGCGCGCGACGCATGAGTGGTAAAAGCTCTGGCGAGCGCACACGACAATGTGGTGTTTTAAGAGTTGCGTAAATCATGACGTTTTTAGAGACGTCTCGACGGCTAAGGGTTACGATGGCAGTGTCTGGCTGGTCAGTTCGGTTTGGGTAATCCGGTGTGGATGTGAGGATGGTTCGAGGTTTTTCCGGGGATCATTAATTTCGTAATTTTTAAATGAAACTTTAAATTAATCTTGTAAAATTAGCATTGATAGGAGTTTTGTGAAATCTCTTGAAATGTCTCGGTAAGTTTCGCGAATTTTGATAATGTTTTAGTGATTGTCGGAGTGAATTATCTTTAATAGTGGATCAGAAGTATTAGGCGATGACAGGTTGATTAAATGACGTATTAATACACCGTGTACTAATCCAAATGACCAGATGTTATGACTTTATCAAGTACGTTTATTTTGAGAAAACGTATACATCACGATTTAAATTTATATCTCTGTATGTATTTTTATTTGACTTTCCCAAAATTTGTACCTCAAAATCTTTAAAATTCTCGGTTTAAATTACACTTTAGTGGACTAAACGAATAATTTTCTTTATTAAATTATTCAACGCTGGAATTAATTATTATAATTGTTTATTAAATCGTTTATAACTAACGACGAGCGCTACATATCTAACTACTCTTGATACCCAAATGCAAAACTCAAATGACGACTCCTAAATCGTTTAATTAACGCCCAATTATAACCAATCATCGGCCAAACTATTTATTTCATCCTCTAATTGAGAAATTCGAGAAACTCGTCTCGCAGCACCTCGGCTTTTCAATGAAAAAAGCAAAATAAATAATAGACGCGCCGCAAATAGGCCGCCGATATTTTCATTAACTAGCCAGCCGCTCGCTCGGTGACGGGACGAGGGCGCGACGCGCTTTTCGATACAGAATTTGTGCGCGCGGTACATCGCTTTGGCCGGGCTCCAATTCGAGTTATTGAAACGATCCCGTCGGCCCGTAACGTCAGCGCGGTATCGAACTTTCGATGAATTATATTTAAAGCTCGCGAACGCGGAATTCCGAGAGGGAGAGCGAGAGGAAAAACAATCCGAGCGCGAACCAGCGGAGGAGCCTTTGAATTTGCTGGTGAACTTTTTCCAAGATTATCTCGTAAAGTTCGGTTTACTAGGTAAGTTCGGCAGTTAGCCGATGCTTTACGTAAATTGAAGTTGACCGGAAGTGGCTGGATTGCAGCGCGGGATTGAATGTTTACGATATGGAGGAGAATGTATAAGATATTTCGTGATATATGATATAGGTCTAATTAATTGTTTGTTATTTTTTTATTGACCAAGTGTAATGATTCGTATTTTTAATTTTAAATGTATGACAGAAGACATGTTGTAAGTTTAATGGATCCCTAAATTTCGATTAATTAAGGAAATAAATTTAATTAACTTCGCTGATCTTCAAAATAGTTTTCAGAAATTCTGGCGATTTAGCACATTTTTGGCAGGACTACTATTACCGATAAATACAAAAGTGTCATCTAATTCGTACCCCTGCTAAACACGATTCAATAAATCGTCTTCAAACCTCTCGTATAGCCGAAAATCAAACAATAACACCCATTAAAATAACCCAACAATAGCACCACAGATCTTCAAAAATCCCAAACCATCCCAACACCACCCACAATCATAAATCGTCAATCCCTCCTCTAAAATCCAATACCTTCATCACACTTCATCATCCATACCGATCCCCAACCCCGCCCAAAGTAAACCATCATCAGCAGCGTTAATAACACGGCTAATTGCCTCCATCAGCGATCGCTCCGCTCGGAACTGTCGCGAAGGGTTCGCCGAACGGCTCGTCTTTTGAAGGAAAACGGAACAATGCCAAGCCGGCTTGGTGCACGTTATTTCGGTCGGTGATCGAACGCGCGCCGCTCGGCCACGGTCGGTGTGTGCGCGCGAGCAAGCGAGCGGCTGCCGGATCTCAAAACCCCTTTTTAGCTGACCGATTTAGAGCGCCGGGCATCAGCGCAGTGGCGGCGGCAGCGTAGCCGTGCCCTAGACTCTATGGGACGGGAGCATGCGCCTGTGACCTTAGCGGGTAGATCGAAGGGGCGGATGGAGAGTGGGATGAGTTGGTTGCCGAGAGTTGTTTTGATGATGGAGATGGTATGGTGAGACATCGGTATGGAGGGAACTGTTTAGGAGCTATATGGTTGGAAATTAGCAGACAAGAGTAAAATGGTAATAATGAATGTTAATGAAACTTCTCCACTTGAGACTATGAAATGGCTACTTTTTGGCCATTTTCTACTTTATAAACCATTAAAATGCGAGAAAGTGGGCATTTAATAGATCATTTCTGTCAAACAAATTATCTAATTATTAATATAATTGTGGTAATTTGTTTATTAGGCCCTTATTAAGTTCTAGCTAATTAATTTTCTATTTGTAATTGAATATTGATATGTCTAAATAAATCTTCTGTCTTAAATTTATAAAACATAGTTAAGAGTCATCAGATAATTACTAAATAATTTATTTGAACTTACATAAGAGCAACTAGCAAAATTATGACATTACAATAAACAAAGCCCTGCCAACTATTATGCATTCGCTTCAAACGGCTATTCGTACCAACGTATCCTATTAAATAACTAAACAAATTGCGACAGCCAGACGAGCCGCCCAACGTAAGAGATATTATAAACGTTGACGCTCCGATGCCGTAACACGTACTTCCCCAAAAAGTTTGCGCAAAAGCCGCGCGAACCATCGAAGCCATCTCCACTCCAGAGCGCTTGATTTACGGATTTATTTATAAAAATCTCAAGTTTCCCCCGTAAGCCCCGCGACTGTTTTTACAGCGAGCGCCTCTCAAGTAAGAGAGCCCTCGTATCATATCCCCAAGCGAGTCCACGGATCGGTATGCACTTGTGCGCCCGCTCGCGCATAAAAGTTAAAATTATCTTTTAATACGCGAATCGGCCTGCCAAAAATAAATAGCCGAGCGACATCTTTCGTTATTACCCCGGCGCTCGTTGGGGCTACCAGAAATACCGTCGAGACGGCAGAGAGAGATCCTGACGGAGGCTCTTTTGAAAAAGTGCGACATGATCTTGGCGCTCCGCAGAAAGAGAGACTCATTACGCGAATGAGGCGCGCATTGCGGCCTATTTTCGGATTCTCGGGATCAAAGAGTAGGCAGGGAAAATCTTTTCTCTTGAGGCGCTTTTTCCGATGCGCGGATGATGAATCTCGGGTAATTGAGTTAAAGGGAACGGCTGTTGTTTTTTGCGAGCCAGCGTGGGATGATAATGAAGGCGATTCAAGCGATTTATTCGAGACACGCCGGCTTGTTCACGGTTAATTAAACGCATAAATGTGACTTTGAATAATGATAATTTGGTTCATGGGTTTCGGACTTTTGGCGACCTTTGCTTTTTAGTCGGCTCGATCGCGCGATATGAAAAATGACAGGAGTGTTGATCATAGTAATGAGATAATTAAAAATAATTTCGCGGAATATTTTTGATTTTTTTTTCAAATTTTGGTTTTAAATAACAATTATAACATTATAATTGATGAGTGTAAATTTTTTTGATTTTATATATTCAAAATTCAATTTTGAAATTAAATTTTTTTTTCTTCCTTGCAAGCACGCCTATCGCTTCTTCTAGCTTTAATTCATGAAATGTCCGAACTCCATCGTCAATGACGTAAGCCACCGCTCGTAAACAGAGCCATTGATGAACCTTTACTATTTTAGCGGGCCGCGCTACTAAAAGCAGATGCGCTCTCTATCTCTTAAAATATCGATCTCGGCGAGAAAAATAAATCGGCGAAAGAAAATAGTCGAACCCTACCGGCCGCTTCGCACGGAAATAAATTGTTTTTTTGGCAACAGGTGCGACGATGGCCAAGTGCAAAGACCCAGGTAGAATGCGAGACGCGCGCGAGCCGCGAGAGTCGGCTGCGAAGCGACAACCCTTTGATTCCGTGCGTGCTTTCACGCATTCTTGGGCGAGTGGGAACGAAATTTTGGATGATTGCTAGCCGCGGGAACGGAGGCGCGCTTTACGGCGCTGTGAAGAGCTTGTTAATTACATGTGTTCAGAGTATTTGAAAAGTCATCGTTCAAAAAAAAAGTTTTAAAAATATCGATTTTGTGACATTTTATATTTATAGTTTTTGGAATTTTTGTTTGTTAGACGTAAATGATGTGGCGTAATTTTGAATCCTGTCATAAATGCCTTAGGTTTTTGAATAAGTGTTGTTATTAAGAAGTTTAATGAATCGTTATTAAAAATGGTTTGTAATTATATTTATAAATGTGGCTGTAATAAATAATGAACTCAAAGCTGCTAATTAAAATTTCAAGCATGCAACGATGACTTCAAAAAATTGATGATAGAATAAGAAGATTGAATTTTAATTTTACAGTGAAAGAAAATGTAAAACCTAAATCAACTATTAAAACTTTTTATCAAAAATTAATTCGAGTTCTTTTGCTGATTTCCTCTTTCTAAAAAAGTGCTTTCACCCCTGCTTTTAATCATCCACTCTCCTGTTTTCAACTACCTCATCTCTCTCAATTATCTGCGTAATCAACTTAGTTGAAACGCGCGTGCGTTCCAAATCTCTCCATTCATCTTAGCCGTTACGCTCCTATTCGAGAAGTTCGAGTTTCGGCATACCTCAAGTACTTTAGTAACTAGTGTTTCCAAAGGTGCGTGCACGTTCGTTCATTCACTTTCCTTGATCGGTGGCTAAAAGCGAGTTTAGGAGGCTTTGACACTCATAGAGGAAAGTTTTGTGTGGATTTGGACGCGTGGTTTGTGATTTTGGGTAGTATATTGCAGTTTTTTCAATTATATAAAAAAGTCTAATTGGATAGTTTATTAAAACTTTTTGAATGCAGTAGAAAAATTTTTGAATAAAAATTCATGTTTATTTTGCTTTGATTAAAAATTTGAATCATGAAATCGTTGATTCATTGTATTACTAATTGCTATATACGTATATTTATAAATTTCCTTCAATTAACAGTGAGTTTCGTTTATTATTTAGGTACAATATAATCTATTATTAATAAAAGCATTATATCGCATACATACTAACAATCGACATTGTTCAACGCAAGTTAATACCGTTTGCATTGAAAACTTAATTTGAATAAAAATCAACTTGAATGCGCCATTATATTTCAGCCGAAATATTAACATTCATGCATCACAATATTTTTCCCGAGCACCGTTAACACGCGTCAGCAAAGCAAACCCTTCAGCGCACGTCGCATTAAAACAAAAATCCCCCTAAATTCTTCAAACGAATCTATACCAAAATTTCCCCTCATAGATAGCAAAAATCAGCCAAGCGCGAAGCTCGCCACGCACCGGGAGAGAGAAAAAAAGCTCGCCAAAACACAAAGCGCGCCGGGCGTTGGAAGAGCGAGCTTTCGCTATTAAAGTTCGACCGTCTGTAATTCACCTGTCGCCATTCGTTTCACGTTCTCGCGGAGTCTTTCAAAACAGGCGCGAGCGTAACGCGATATCGCCCGAGCGCGTTGGAATTAAAAATCCGGACTCGAAAACAATCCGGCGCATCTGTCGGAGAGAGCTTTCTTCATCATCGAAAAGCCGAGGGGGAGAAAGAGGGTAAAAGAGAGAGGAGAAAAAAATTGCAACACTTGGTCTTGTTGTAGTTTTTCTTTTTTCGAGATGTTGGATATTCGAACGTCATGCGCGGTTAAAAGTTTTTGTGCTGGATTAAAAATACGAATTGGAATAATGCTTTTTGAAATAGTTTTGAATGGTAAACAGAAAAGAATAGAATTCACAAAGGTGTGTTTTGGAAAAATTTGGTCATTAAAATTTTTTCTAAATAGCAGGCTAAAGATATTTTTTACGTATTCAAAAAATATTTTCTGTATTTTAAATTGTGTCTACTTGGTGTAGCAGCATTTCCTCTACTTTTGAAATTGTTTTAGCAGAATTAAATTTTGTTCATTATATCACCGTAGAGTTATTCTAAAACCCTAATACTAACCTACATATTAACAAAAATATTTATCCTTTGATAATTATCTTTTCAAAATTAAATATAAATTTATATATAATGTATGAAATATCATCAGTATTAGCTATATACTGTATTATCTAAATACCAGAATAGACAACCTATTAATTAATGCACATTACCCTACCTAAATTTAGCAACGTATTGTTTGAAACTTCTATTCACCCGAATTCCATTCAACCATTCAACTCGTGAAATTCGACAACATCCACAAAGAAATATAATCCACGCACAAACAGAATATTATTCTCTAAAACCTAAACGTCTCCATAACTAACAATCATTCCCCACAAATTAATCCCGTCAGAATCAAAACAATAGCCAGCCAAATGAATTTTTTCCATCCTCTAAAATTTTCAACAGATTAGCTCGCCAAAAGCGCGCTCTCAGTGCCTCCACTCTCGCGAATCCGCTCGCGGTCGCCGCGCTCTCGAAATAGACAATGTCGCGGGCCTCGCGGGCGCGCGTATCGCACGAAAGAGGGAGAAAGTCGCTACGTGGATTACGTCAGCGCGAGCTTTTGTATAAAGACCGGCGATGCTGGACCCGAGGCTTCAGAGCACCTCTGACAGAGCGACCTTAAGGTGTCTGACCTTATGTGTAAAATGGGAATTGCAGTGATCTCGAAACGTTGCTTTTGATTAGAGTGAAGGAGTGTTATTGGATGTTGGATAATTATAGTCATGGGGTTGAATTAAGGCGAGAGGTTTCTTGGTTGTAGTAGTTATGATTGTATTTTTTTTTAAGTATAGGGATAGTTTGTAAAGTCTTGTCGATCTGATGTATTTGTGGTTTTAAAAGCGGCTGCATTAAGAATTTTTAGGCTCGAAGGACGATATTATGAAAATTACTGCTCTCAAAGTTTCTATTTATACTTTGATTCTATGTTTAGCGCATGCATAAAGTTAATTCATTGAATGTTATTTTCATCCTGATGCGAGTTTGATCTCTGAAAAATTCGAAAATAAAATAATTTTTATGCATTTTTTAAGAAATGCACGTTTAATTTCTTTAAAAAATTAACCTCTGAACTGCTGTTAAATCTATTATAACATAAATTTAATTAAAGAATACCATTTTCTCATTTATACACGTTCATTTGTCAATAACTTTACCAAATCAAGTTTGCAATTTTCCAATTAAAAATCTGTAACCATGCAAACGCGAACCTCCATGTTTCCATTTCTGTATTTCAATTTCCGAGCACAAAAATACACGCGTAAAACGAACTTTTCCGGCATTAATTTCAATCAAGAAATACAGCCAGCAATGCAGAACTGCAATTCTCTGCCCTACCGTTAAAACAACAACCGCTATTCG
The DNA here is from genome assembly GCA_030522745.1 of Eupelmus kiefferi. Taxonomy (NCBI): domain Eukaryota; kingdom Metazoa; phylum Arthropoda; class Insecta; order Hymenoptera; family Eupelmidae; genus Eupelmus; species Eupelmus kiefferi. The sequence continues at coordinate 3,586 of JAPYZB010006101.1, read as the reverse complement.
AACATACATGAGCGCGAGCGTAAAACGTCGATAAAGCAGGCCTCCGAAATCGACTATAAACGAACTTTTCAAACGATAGCCGCACGCACTCACACCCACACGCACAACACCTACGCACATCTACGACTTACCAGCTGCTATTAACACGAGAAAACTTTACGGACTATAGAGTGTCCAAACGATATCCAGCAAATTCTATCTACGGTTTATCTCTCCAGAAACAGCGAGAAAATCCAGAAAAAGAAAGAAAGTCAGGACTCGGCTTCTACAGCTGAACTAAAGATTCAGAAATCGAAGACGAATCCCGTTCGTTCGGGCAGCCTTTCCACTCGATGACTGACTAATAAAACGTCCGGTTCGGGGTTGGCCAGATGCTGCTCCGCTGGATATTGCAACTGCAGCTGAATATGAATTTTGCCGGAGGTGGTGGGAGTTCGATTCGATTCACTAAGTCAAAATAGATACCCCCTGCGCTCTCTCTGCGCACTGCCCGCAAGCGCCAATCGTCGAACTTATAAATTCGCCCAATTTAAGAATACATGGCGCGCGCCAAGCGCGAGATTTTATCGGGGATGGAAGATCAATAAATGATGGAGCCCTGTCTGCGATTCTAAATCGGTACGCGGTCGCAGCTCGTTGGGATTGTAATACGAGGCGCTGGATGAAAGAAAGATGGTCTGGGTGGAGGGAAAAGATTATTTACAGGGGGTGTCAAGGTAAAATCATGGAATTTTTTTAAGATGAAAGGAATTTTATCAGATTTTTAAAAGAATAATGAAATCATGTCGGTTAAGATGGGTAGAACACGTTACTAAGCTAGAGAAAGAACAGACTTTTGCTTTTCAAAGGAAAAATTTGATATAAGGGTAATACACAGGTTTAAGTTTTGATTTAAGTAGGAGTAGGTGAAAGTATGATGAATCAAGTAAGCACAGGATAGACTAACATGTAAATCAATTTAATACGTCAGTTGTACATTAAATATTTATTAGAATTCTAAAACATAGTAAACCAGACGTTAAAGCTAAAAATCATCAAATTTAATAAGTAGTGAAACTTCAAATAAAGCACTATGTAACATCACGTAATACTTTTTAAATTTTCGGATGTAAAGCTTGCGCGGCACGCTGCAGTATGGAGGAAGCCAAAGTAGTGCTATGTTACCTATTATAAATGATGCCTCTCAGCTGGTTGCCCAAATTTTTTTTCAGTATTGGATATTTGGACTCATTACAAGTTCACTTGAGCTATTTAGGCCCAGGGTAACTGATTCATCTCAGCGATTAAAAAAAGAAAATAATTCGCTTGATCTTGAAGAAAATTATAATCAATAGTTAACTTATAGCAGTAGTAAATAGATACATGATAGATATTTACGAGCACAAAAATATCTGGTCCATTCTAGAAGTTATTACTGTTAAATCAAACTGTTAATTTTATTGAATGGTTATATCTTCAAAGTTTTTATCGTATGAGTAACATTCATTCTAAAGGTGTAAGAAAGACAACGGAAGAAGTGCATCCGGTTGCAAAAGTATTATAAATATAAATTTAGTTACAGTTTTTAAAAATAGTGGTTCCTGTTAATTTGGAATATAATTTTAGATAGGAAATTAATTTTATTTATTTATATTAAATTATAAGATTGAACTAATTTTGTTGAAAAGTACAGTAATATAAGAGTAATTTTAAAGACAAATATTTAAAAGAATCCTAAAACTTATAGTTACTTTATTTTATACATTTTCTTCTCAAAAATTTATAATCATTAATCAAAAGGAGATTTTAGCCAAAATATTTTTAATCCAATAGATTAGCGACCTTTATATAAGGATGTAATAACGCTAAGGTTTCTTGTAAAACCCAATGCTACTCTAATCAACCTCTGGCAGTAATCAAGTCTCACGTAATTACAGTCTCATAATCAGCAAAAGCCATCCGAAAATTTGGCTCGATACCATTGGGCAACGCGGCTGCTCTCGGCAAAACAGGCGTTTATTCGACAAGTTATCCTACAGGTGGTCAATTTGTCGTGCACATACGCGATGACGAAAGAATACGCATTTTCCGCACCGATTTTCCGCGTTTTCCATTGCGGTCGTGTCCGAACCTTTTCCCTCTCGCTCACTTCTCTATTTTCGTCGGTCTAAATAAAGTTGAACGCGGCCCAGATAGCCCAGAGAGTGAGAGAGAGAAAGAGAAAGAGAGAATGAGAGAGAGATAAAGAGAGAAGGAGAGAGAGAGAGAGAGAGACTACTGCAAGTGACTGCCGGCACATATGTATATTGCGCGCTATTATGCCCCAAATATCTCTGGCGGACGCGGCTTTCCCCTCCGTTTTAATTGCGCAACCCCATTGTGCAGGATTATTTTGATCCTAAATCGCCTCGACGGCTTTTACGGTGCGAAAAATGGAATTCCGCTCGAGCGGAGTGGAAAAATGGCCCGAGCTCTTGGTTGAATGGCTGGATGCGGATTTTATTTTCGTGTTGGACAGATTGTTTCTGCTGACATTTTAAAGGTTGAGCTTGGTGAAGTTTGAGAAGCTTAATTTTATAAAAAATTTAGGTCAGGTTTGCTTAAAAGTTTTTAATTGTAACTTTGTATGTGACATCCTTGACCATTTGTAACTTTATACACAATGGTTATTATTTTGGAATTATTTTTGTGTCTAAACTCCCAAAATTACAATGTTGTTAAAATATTTAAAGACTATGTCGCTTTATGGATGCAATTCTTTTGAACGGTATAAATTCTTTTAAATAAAAGTAGGAAAATAATTATTTTACAAACGATAATTCGTAGTATTTTCTGAATTTTTTATCCTGAGATGCTTCCATATTCAAATTGTTCCTTTCGGTAATGTGCAAATACTTAGTCTCGTTTATTTTCAAATTTATACGTTCTGCTTTAAAATTTCATAGTTCAAAGAGATGTTGTCATGAATCACATTTCCAAAATTAGTTTTCTTTCATAACACAGTTTTTTAATTATTTTTTACGGTGGTGTATTTGATTTAATGCTTGAATATTTAAATCATGAAAAAATTTAAAACATGAATCACGGCTGTAAATAATTTATTTTCATTTTTGGTTTTAAATAATAATAATGCTATGCAAATATACTAGATGAAAAAATTAAATGTGTTGCAAAAACAATGAATTAATACTACTTAATTGTTATGTAAATTAAATAATTTTATTAAATAAAGATAACATGAAATAAGTGGCCAAAGTAGGAACTAACAGTAAAAATTGTAAACAACTATAGGTATCATAATTCCTAGATGTCTATCCTTTTTACTGTCGATAAAGAAGTTTACGGCTGGTACAAAATAATTCAAATCCATATAGTACTTCGCGTATCTGATGGTTGTGTACCTCTTGTCGGTAAGCCAGACTACATCTGTCTGTTACTACTTACAAATAGAGTACACGGAATTTAAATAACGTATTATAATATAACTATGGGAATTGTTTGGTAACTAAAAGTAAAATATAATAACCGTAAACAAGAAATTACATTATAAAATTTGTAACTCTTGTAAGAATAAGATTAATTATTTTACAAAAGATACTTGTTGAAT
>JAPYZB010006100.1:0-10092 GCA_030522745.1 Eupelmus kiefferi | reverse complement strand
GGAGAAGTGAGATGTGTCTGGATCGTTTGGAATTAAATTGTTTTCGAAATTGCGGGAGGAGAGTCTGGATAAATGTTGGTGGACCGAGTGTTTGTTAAAATTTCATTTTAATCACCGTCTGTGAATATAAAAACAGTGAATGAAAAAGTGCCGGTTGCTGATTTTACCTGCGAAACAAACTTTTTGTAAAATTAACAACTTTATCATACCTGAGTTTTTTTAACTTCGCGCCCTTTGTTACCAAAAAAAAATACACACGTTCGCGCGTCAGAACCAAAAATGCATGGGCTTGCGTGAAATTGCATCGCCACCCCCGCGCGGCGATGTAAAACGAAATCAAAACTTCGCAACTTCGCTCTGTAACGCTCGCAATTAATAATTTCAACCTGCAAGCCGCTCCCTGAAAATTTTCACGCTTCAGCCGCTGTCCTATCGGGGAAAAAGCATCACTCAACCCCGGCGAAAAAAACGAGAGAGATATATAGGAGGCTGCATTTCGATGCGCGTTGCGTGTGCCACCGAACGAACGGAAAAAAATCAAACGAAAGCAAAGAGAAGAGATGCGCGCGCTAGTGCGAGAGTGAACGAGAAAAAAGGGTAAATACCCGAAGCGCGCGGACGCTTTTTTCATTTCCATCGAGTGTGATCGAAGCGAATTCTCAATTAAGCGCCGAATCCACGTATCTACATAGGTATGCGCGAGAGTTTTGGGAGTCCGAGGTGAGAGTATATGATGGCGATGCCAGATTCAAAATTTATGCCGCGGAAATCTCGAAAAGCGCGCGAGTACGCGATGTTTGCGCTCGCGAGTTGGTTTTTTTGATGCGGGAGTAGATGCTGTCTTTTTTCTCGCTCGAGAAAAGGTTTTGTTGGGCATTGAATTCAGGAGAATTTGAACTTCAGATTCACGAGAAATAGTTTGCCGAATTTGTGCGCTTTTAAAATTTTTCCATTAAAAGTATAAGCTGAATAAAAAAACAAAAAAATAATAATAACAGTACCAATTCTAAAAGTAATCTTTTGTCCGCCAACAATTTTTTTACACATTTTAGCTTTAGTGTGTTTTGTTTTATCCATAGTTATAAATAATATAGTTAAATAAATTCAAGATTCTAAAATTTCAGAAAATCAACAAAACTTTATACGTACACTATCCCACGCTAATCTGAATTTCAAAGATACAACACGCACCCCCACAAGTCCTCAAGAGTCAATCCCCAAACTCAAATACCAAAAAAAAACACAAACAATCACCAACAAAAAAACTCATCGCACGATACATGTACGCCCGCATATACAGACCGGATTGCAAGAGGGCCAAAATGCAAGCGACGTAATAGCCGCGCATGTTTTTTCATCCGCTCCATTGTGCCTGCGCCCCCATTGAAAAGCCGATGCTCTCTCGCGCGGATTATCGCAGCGAGTCGTGCGCGGTCACGCGCCCAGCATCCACCTGCGCGCAGGATTTTTCAGAGCCGGCCTCCTTTTTTTTAGGTACCCTCTTCGCACTTTGCGTTCGTGCCTCGTCCGAGGCCTGATTACTTTGCGAGCCTGTCGTCGATGCGGCGCTTTTCGAGGCTTGACAGAGGATTGGGGTTGAGATGTTAAGGCCTGAATGCATTTGCTTTTGCATATATTAGCTCGGTCGATTGCCTCAATTGGGTTGTATATGTGGTTGTGGCGGGTTGTATATGTGGTTGTGGCAGAAGTGGAGAGAATTAATTTTAATTTTTGTTCTATTAAATTTTCAAGTTTTTGATTGTATTTATTTTTCTTGACATGAAAGTTTAGTGATTATTTTGTACGCTTGACACCTAATGTTTATTAAACCGATAATTGTACAAATTTATTAAAAATTGATTTATCATAGTCCTCACATTGAATATTTACAAGTTTATAAATAAATTATATTTACAAGTTTATTATAAATTTTGGACGCATTTTAATTTTTCCATAATATTTACAAGTTTATTATAAATTTTGGACGCATTTTAATTTTTCCATATATAAAAATATTTTATGATTTGCTGTAATACTTTATTCAATATTATCTTTTAAGAAGCCTGAATACAAATATTAAAAATAAACACGAATACTTTTTTATCAAATCTAGTAAAATGTTTTATTCATGTGATAATCCAAAACTCAACGATCTCCCCAACAAACACTAAACTAATAGATCCATCAAAACGATCCACCATTCATTAGCATCTCGTTCGATCTCTCGCCTTAATCCAAATCGACAAACCATTACAAGCGAATTTATTACAGTTCACACTTTTCACAACACACACACACAACCATCCATTAGTCCCTATACGAGAGAGCAAGAGAGAAAGATAGAGACCGAAAAAAGGACTTAATCCCCGCACGGCCGAAGAAAGAAGATAAAAAAAAACGCCTATACATATAAATCCCGTACACACCCATCCAGCATACAGCTCGCCCCCTCGCGCGCTAAATAAACATCTCCCATTCTCGAATCAATGGGGCCGCGCGCGCGCGTCTCCTTCGTTATATTATATAATCCATTATGCCGGCTGAATAGAAGAGTGAGGGAACGGCACTCGCATTATGCCGAGAGCTTAGGCCCAAGCGCGATCGAAGACACGCACAAGTGCACCAAATCGATCCATTGTCACGTGACCCGATTCCAGGCAGGTTGAATCACCTCGCGCGACAAAGGATCCAGGAAAGCTTTGACGGCCCTCCAATGGATGTACGTATGTGGGATGCAACGGAGTCGAAAACCTCGATGCGCGGGAGAGAAGACAGTGACAGGGAGGGAAGATAGAGAGAGAGAGAGAGAGCTGTCTATGGGAACCTTTCGGGCGACGAATCGTCGGCGATCAGTCAGGGCTATGCTGCGAGATGCGAGCCTTTTTTTCGCCTCCGCCTTTTATTTTGTATGTATGAACTTCGAGTTCTTCGCGGGAGTAAAAGGAAACGTGTATATAAGGAAATGGTTTGATGAGCGGGATGACGGAGGACGATTCTTTGTGGGACGATTTTTCGGACCGGTTTTTTTTTCATATTCGAGGTTTTTGAAAACAGAGTGGAGAAACAAGAGTGTAGTTGGAGAAATATAAGAAGGCTAGGCCGTGAGGACTAATATCGTGACTTGTCTTCATTAAAACTTCTTTTCAGTTTGAAAAGGAGTTTGAAAGTTTTTGAAAGCTTTGTAAGGGTGCATAGAGTCGGAAAATATCGAATTTAATACTGATTCTTCAATTGTAGACAATTTATCTTCGAATCTAAGGGTATACGAATAGCATTTGAAATTAATATTCGGTCATTGACGTAGGTAACAGCTATTTGTATAAATTATGAATTATCAATCTTTCGTAAAATATGTTTACTTTTGATTTATAAAATCTGATTTTATTGTATAATATTCTTTAAATTGAACGTGTGAAAGACAATATAGACTTTACGAAAATTATAAATTCGCTTCTAGTTCTTTTTCCTTCAGTTCAAAAAACAATTTTTTATATTTAATTTATATTTTTAATTTATTTTACTATTGATTTTAATTCAAATTCTCGATAATCCTTTACTAAATTAAATTAAAAATATTAAATAAAACAAAAAGAAGCTTACAAGAACATCAGCTCAACAATGTTTACATCATTATTATCAAAATTACCTAATCATTTAGCCGACACTATCCATTCATCTCCTCTCATCTTTCAACTTCATTGCTCATTAATAAACTCAAGCCCCTCACAATAGCCATCACACGTGTAATTCCACTTACTCACCGTAACGTACGCACAACCTACCCCACAATAGAAGTCCCAAGAATGTTTCCACATCTACATACCAACGCAGCTGCGCAGCTCATAACGAGCCTCGAAAAAATTGATTCCGCGCTCCGTCAAAAGAGTCGCGCGCGCAGACACATCGCCCGAGAATGCGACGGCTCATTATACCGTCGCGCGTATACACAATTCTAACGTCCGATCGTTATCTGTCGAGGAAATTCGTCCTAATCGTCCGCGCGTGTTTTCTTTTCTCGGGCATCGAGCGAGTCCGAAAATAAAGAAAAGAATGAGCCGAGTTGTGGTCGAGCCGAGGAGAGCGTGAATAAGGACCTAATAGATATATAGGTGCCTGTGTTTTCTATGTACACACGAAGGGCCAATATAACGCTGATTTATATCTCTCGTCGTGTCTCGGGATGACGCGCGTTTTGTCCGCGTGCTTGAAACGCAGACAATGTCATTCGTTTTCTATGATTTAATATCGTAAGCTTTTAAAAAGTAGGAAATTGCCATTCGTAAATACTAATTCCAATTTGTTTAGTGACAATTGCTCGGAACAAATATAAAGTTTATCATAAAAAAAAGTTATTTTTATTTAATGTATTATTGTACTATAAAATTTCAAAAAAGAAGAAAAAGATTAAGAAAATTATTACTACTAAGTTGTTAAAAATAAACAAAAAATTTTTAGTTACAATAGCAAAAGTTTTGATTAGGGTCACAAAGGGAAAATTCTCTCTCGGTGTAAAAGTTCGAAGTTAAGCGAGCCATTGACGAGACACAGCCACAGGGGGTCTCATCTTGATAGGACGTCTGAAAACTTCTGTTACGGATGACTGAGCAGCAAGCAAACTGATCTTCGAGATGATCGAATCGAATCCGATCCGTGCGTTTTAATTTAAGTGACAGTCACGCACTCACGTTACACCGTAAAATAATCACCCGAGAAAGAAACTGCTACGTTGTTAATATTAGTGTCATGTATTCAGCTACTCTACGGGTTAATGATACTGTCTTCTTTTCAATCTTTTTTAAATAGGTTGACTTGTGTAAGTGAGTGTTATAACTTTATGAACATCTATTAAATTAATATTGTTACCTTTTAATTAGTAATTGTTGCAGACTTGAAATAAAAATTACACCTATAATTTTCAAAACAAAATCCTTTGCTCAAATAATAATTTAATTTATTTGAGTTTCAATCTTGTTGAACATTTCAAACACATTCTAGAATATATCATCTCTCTCTAATGTCTAATAAATGAAGATCGTAAAACGAGTGACGAAAAATGAAAAGAAAGTCGACAATAACAGGGTAAAAATACGAGCGCGACTCTTGATCAAATCGTAGTTAGCCGCAGGGTCATTTTATCCGTCACCATTATTCGAGAGGGAGGAAAAGGCTAGCAGGTTCTTTTTCGCGAAGGCAAAAGCTGTCCGTGTTTTAATGGTAACAATTAAAAGCGTCAGCCGGGCGAAACTAATTATTGCGGCGGTACAGCCTTTTACGAGAGTCTACCACTTCGAATTTTCTTCTTTCGTTTCCTTCTTTAAAAGTTATCTGTCCTTCTTTCGCGCTGTATAGGGTTGCGAAAATGCACAGATTGGAGAAAATCGGCTGGCGTTTATTATTCCTGTAGATTTTAAAGTCGCTAATTAGCTAATTAGGAGTAATCCGCTTTTTTCGCGCAGTGCACCGAGCGATTTGTGAAATTTATTGTTCTGAGGGGGCCGAGACTCAATGGCAATTCATCTTAGGCAAGCTCACAATTCAAGCTTCTATAATGGTTAATACTGATTCAATTAATTATAAAATGAAAATATTTTTTAATAATAAAAATTTAATATTTGTCTTTTCTATTTAATCTATAAACCTAAAATAATTAATAGTTCTTTTAATGAAAATTATTTAAATTTTAAAATGGCCAATATATTTGTCGCTATAAAACATAGTTTTCAGAAAAAGTTTATCTTGTAGTTTTAATTAAATTCGAGGCAACCAATCAGAAGCCGAGCTATTTTGTCAACAATGCATAGTCATGGTTATTTTATAAATTAGATGTATAAAACTGCAAATATTTCTGCAAAAAATAAAATTCAAAGTTTTCTTTTTAAAAAAGCAAAATAAGATGTTCATAAAAAATGAACAAATTATCAAAATATCTACCTTTTGGAAGTTTTGCATAATGCACATTCATTTATGTGAATTTGGATAACTTGCTTATCTTTTAAAAACATCTTTTTATTTTACAGACATTGAGCGGCCTTATATCATTATTGACATTGCAAATAAGGTTAAAAGATAACATTTAATGGCAATAATTTTTTATAACAACGTAAAAGAAATTGCCTGATCTGCAAAATTATAATTTAGTCTGTTCTTGCCACTCTTGAATACAATACATTATAATAATTTTAATTAAGTTTATTCTAGTTATTGGAAAATTACTAAAGAAAACCTCTCCTAGTAAGTAAACTTCATTAATTGAATATACTGATTATAAAGTCTTTAAAGATATTAAATTTTAATTTCATTTAAAAAGTGTTTCTTTGAATTTTACCAGATATGCTATATACAAATATCCTTTTATAATTTTTCAAATATTTTTGTAGATTCAACTGAGAAAACTTCATTAAACTTAAAAATGGATCACTTTTTGTTGGCAATAATATTAATCGTCTGCTATTCAATATATCACTACTTCTACAAAAAGCTTAATTATTTCAAAAATATGGGCATCCCGCATCACCCACCTACATTTCTATTCGGCAACTTGAAAGAGGTGGTTTTTAGAAGAAAACACCTACAAGAAGTCGTACGTGAAACCTACAATTTGTCACCGGAAGCTAAGTATGTGGGACATTTTCAATTCATGAGGCCAATTATTATTATAAAAGATCTAGATCTGATAAAAACTATGGCAATAAAGAACTTTGATCACTTTACGGATCACAGGGGCGCTTTGACTGAAGGTATAGAAGTAATTAATGATCTGAGTATATTTAATCTTACCGGAGAACGTTGGCGGGAAATGAGACATTTGCTAAGTCCCAATATTTCCACAAGCAAACTTAAAGAAACGTTCGGGCTAATAGTAAAGTTTACTGAGAATTTCATCGATTGCATTGGAGAGCAGGCTGAGGATCCAAAAAACATGTTTTTTATGAAAGATCTATTCATGAGATTTGCAAATGATCTGATGGCCATGTATTCCTTTGGAATAAGCGTTAATTCGCTAAAAGATCCAAATAACGAATTTTATCAAAAAGGCAGAAGAACGGCCAACTTAAGGGGAATGAACCTCTTCAAATCTATGATATCCAGAGCTTTCCCAAATCTTATGAGGATGTTCAATTATAAGTTTATGAGTGATGAAATGGTAGAATATTATATTAATATTGTTAATACAGTCGTCAAGATGAGAGAGGAGAAACAAATTAGCAGACCGGATTTATTACAGTTGATGATAAACGCACGAGGTACGATCATTATAAATGCTAATTAAATATGGTATTTGTAGTATATAAATTATTATAGCACTATTATTTGTAATTAGTCAAATGAAAATGCATGTAAAATATTAAAAAACTAATTATTTTGCTTTTTCGCACAATTTGCAATATTACGTATTATATGAAGCTATATAGTTCGAATTCAAGACAATAGGCGAAAAAATTAATTTTAAAGATATTGTCTAGCGTGTATGAATGATATTAGTTAATAGTATATATTGTGCCAAGGGCAATAAGTGGACCTCTATTATCCGCGTGTGGAATGTGTAATACGAATCGTAAGTTAGCTATAGCATGAGCCGAAAGCGAGTGCGTACTGCGAGCTGAGGACAAGTATACTGCAATCACACGAGAACATAAAGGTCTGCTTTTCCGTGGTACATACAGTATTTTATGTAACGCAAGCATTGATTTTCGGATTTTGTTGGGCATAAAAAGCGGAGTTAAAGTGATTATTCTTGAACACGGCAACCACGCACTTATAAAAGGAGAGTACCCCACCTCCAGAACACTAATCTTAATGAAATTTTGGGAATCTTTTCTTGATAGAAAATAAAAAAATACGTGCTTTTTCTTTTGTGCTAATTGGCCTTCCTTCAAAAGATACAGCAATACCATTTATATTATTAAAATCCAAATTGCGATTGGGAAAATTTTTCCTCCCGCCTCTCGAAAATAGTCAAAATTTTGCATTAAAATTTTTTGAAATTATTTTTGAAACATTTTTTAAAAAAATACGAAAATTTTGAAAAAAATTTTAAAATATTCGAACATTTTGAAAAATTTTTTTTTGAAAAAATTCGAATTTTTATTTTTTTAATATCGAAAATTTAAAAATTTTTTTTCTGCCTTCCAGCCGGAAAGCGCCAACTTCCCTGCCGCTGCACGAAACGAAGTTGCCGCTTTCCGGCGCCGTCGAACAGAAAAATAGTATACACACCTTGGCCAGTAAAAAAGAAAGCCTCAGATCACATGTTCATCGACCTCGGCTTCGCCTCGGCCAACAATTACATGTGATCTGAGACATTTCTTATTTTACTAGCCTAGGTAAGTAATATACTATTGAAACAATTTCGTAATTTTTTTTAAATTCGAAAATTTAAAAAATTTTGTTAAAAAAACTCGAAAATCTTTAAAAATTAAAAATTTTTAAATAATTTACTGTATAACCTATTATGGTATAACCTACGATTTTCCATCCCTTTTCTGTGCACAAATAAGGGCCTCTGCATGCTCTTGTTTAGAAAAGCACAGTGTTTAACAAGGGAGGAAGTGGCTTTTTCAGACTCGGATGATGTTTTCAGCAATTTTCCTCCCTAGTTGAACAATATACTATTTTTCACCATACCCAGGCCAAAAATACCACTTTCATGCAGGGAGCGAAAGTGGTACTTTTGGCTAGAGTATGGTGAAAAAATTATTATTTATAGAAATTTTAGTCTTACTGTGTACCAAAATCAGTAAAATAAGAAAGTAAGTAATATGTTCTATTTTTAAAGCGGTTTTCAGCTTGTAGTGAATACATAAATTATAAACAGTACACTTTCCTAGAAAAAAAATCACATTATAAAAAACATTTTGTTTGCAGAAAATAAAAAAGAACTGAATATCGAGGAAATGACTAGCCAAGCTTTTACATTCTATTTTGGCGGTCTGGAAACCAATACGACACAAATGTGTTTGATGGCCCATGAATTAGCCGTCAACCCTGATGTACAGAAGCGATTACAAAATGAAATCGATGAGGTTTTAAAAAAGACCAATGGTATGCCAACTTATGAAGCAATTGCTGGAATGCCATATTTAGACGCAATTTTCAATGAATCTTTGCGATATTATTCTTTATCGTCAGTACTCGGTCGAGTGTGTACAAAAACTTTCGAGTTGCCCCCGGCATTACCTGGAGGAAAGCCATTAATCCTTCAACCTGGCATGGGTATTTGGTTTCCAGTGGCAGGAATAAATATGGATCCAAATTATTACGAAGATCCCGAGAAATTCAATCCTGACAGGTATTACGAGAAGAAAATGAGTGTCAATAACGTCCTGACTATGAACTTTGGCATCGGACCGAGAAGTTGTCTAGGCTACAAACTTTCCTCATTAATAAATAAAACAGTAATATTTTATTTATTAGCAAAATACAATTTAAAGTCTAATGAGAAAACTTGCATCCCGTTGAAGTATGATCTGAATTCTATACTTCCCGAAGCAAAAGGGGGATTCTGGTTGTCATTCGATCCTAGAAGTGATAAAGTGTATTAAAATGTATGTATTTAATATTATTAATGAAAATTGATTAAAAAGTTTTCACCATATTCTGATATAATAACTCTAACATACTTTCAATATGCTAGAATTTTTAGCAAAAAAATAAGACTTCTATCTTTTGTGAACATTAAACAATGATATCGGTTTACAATATAGTGAAGCAAGTAAAAGTATATCTATAGATGTTTCCCCAAAATCTCGAAAAAGGAACAATGCGTAATAATATTATGTGTTAATACTTTTAAAGAGTATGTAAGTTTTATTTTTATTAAAAATATGGAAACTCTTTTTCAAAGTAATTATTTATAAAATAAATATTTTCTAAAATAGATGTTTAACAATTTTTAAATGATAAACAATTTATAAAACACTGATTGAAGGAAATATCTTTTACAATGTTTTTGAAATCAGTCAATAGAAGTACCCTGGTAGAAAATTTCACCGGAGAATCGTCAATTTATGGCGAGTTTTTTCAAAATTCACCATAAAATGGTGAACTTTTCACCCGTGAATGGCCATTTTATCAGCTGGCAGGCGACGTTAT
>JAPYZB010006099.1:0-10697 GCA_030522745.1 Eupelmus kiefferi | reverse complement strand
CCATTATAAAATCGTCAAAAACTTTCAATTAACGAAGCAATCCCAGCCAAATTGTCCAGCTGTAACCTCAAATGCCTCCGCAACTATCATAATCACCATCGCGACCCAAATTTACAGGCTAGGCGGAGCAGCCACCGCGTATACAATTACACCGTAAAAACCGCTATCAAGCGGCTTTACGTCCCGGCGATTAAAAAGCCAAGCGCCAATCATAATAAAAGCATTTAATAATTCCAAAACGAACGAGTCGAATTCACTCAGCTGCGCTTCTCCCTCAAAAAGCTCATTGCACAAAAAAGCCCTGGTTCTCGCGGACGTTTTCGTTCTCGCGCAGGCGCGGGCATTAAAACGCGATTATCGCGCGAGCGCTGATACTGCTCCTTTTGCTCAAGCGTATACGCATCATTGTCATTAGCGATTTTCAACGAGCTGGGGACTTTTTGAGTCTTTCCGCGAATCAATTATGACGTGGCTGCGCGCGCGCGCGCGGCTTAATACGTGCAGGCATCTTTGCTCGCGCGAACATGGAGGGAAGAGTCCAGCCGTGGCGCGCATTACGAGTATTTTATGGCCCTTGCGCGCACCTACACCGAGGCGAGCGCGAGGCTGGTGATGCGTTGGAGATAGGGCGAATGGATTGCGGTTGTTTTGAAAAAATTGTGGGTTGGAGATTGAGTTGATGGTTTTTTTGGGATGGAGTTTACTGGTCGAGTGGAAAATGTAGTTTTGTTTAATAGTTGGAAATGTTACAAATGTTTCGTATTTTTTACACTTTTTATTTTTTAATAAACAATTTCTGTATATTGTAGTCTTGTTAATTGTTTATTTATTCTTCAATCGGTTGAAGAAATGCCTTGTTTTATTTTAAATTTCATTTTTGAATTTATATCGTAGCTGAACACAGTTAATCTAATCGCCGCATAGCGGTTATCTGTTAGTTTACATGAATATAAAATTTCTAACTGTTCCACATTACTCGACTAGTGTTCCATGTATCTTTAACAGAGACACAAATATAAAAACTCAAGTCTCTCAAACAAAACCATCAAAAAGCAAAAATCACAACGCGCAATATACCTAAACATAGAATCAGCATAAGTCAATAACCATCAACTTTATAAAACCAGCCTTTAACTCCCCATTTAAAAATTATCATCACTCTAAAACCCAAAGAAAAAAAGCCAGCACCGGCCGAGCATCATCGAAAATTAAGTCCTCAAAGCGAAAGCATCTCGCCCGCTGTGTACATTACCAAGCAATTGCGCAAAGCACCCTTCCTTTTTTTTACGACGAGAGCGAGCATCGTAAAATCTAATACTCGGCTCGCACAACTACCTACATATACGAACCCGCTCGTGCCTCTCCACGGCTGTATATAGGGTCGCTTCCTAGGCTAAGCCTCAGCTCTATACGCGACCTCCCGGTGCTCACGGGTGGCAGGCCAGACGACGCTTTATTCTTGTCATGAAAGCACGGGCAATGAAAGTTAAACGCAACGTCTGCAACTATATATCGATACGCGCCGCGGCGAGGTGGTTATATTCCGCTTGCCGCTGCAAACTTAAGAGCTAATCGCCGGCGTAAAACCCCCTTGACTGTACTTCCTTCCTCCTTTGGGCTCGGGCGCGCGTTTTTTTTTTTCGCCGAGATAATTTCGCTTAATTGTCGGCCGCGCTGACGCGTTAAGTGGTCCGCTTCGCTGGCTTATCTAGAAATCGATATGCCACTTTGTAAGTTAGTTTATTAGTCGTGGCCGCTGTAGCTGGTAATTACGCTACTTTTTTTTAGTAGATAATGGTGTTACGTGGATAAGTACGCTATTAGATTGTTTGAGAAAATTCGCTGAATTGCTTACTCTCTGATAATGCTTTGTTTTTTCAATTTTTTGGCTGTGATTTATCGTCGCGTGTGGGAAATTAATTTTCGACGACTCCTGGGTAATTAAAGTGTAATTACGCGTTAATTATTAAGCTTTGTGTTTTCATAAATTTTACAATTTACTGGGATCTTGTAATTAAAGTCTATTTACAACTTAGTGGTTTTTCTCAAAGAAATTCACTTGGATTAGTCAAAGAAAGCGGATACTATTTTATTGTAAAATTTATTGAAAGTTCTTAAACTTATTTTATCAATCTAACTTATAAAATTAATAAAAATTAAAATTAATATGATAAAAATGTAAAAATCCCCGAATGTCAATACAATTTCTGCCTAATACTTATTTATAACTAAAATCCTACACTTCTTTTAAAATTTCTACATAAACTCTCTTTCTTTCTCATTAACCATCCAAAAAAAATCCAAAATTACCCATAACCCGAAAATCACCTCCGCCTCAAAATCTAATTAAACTTCAAAAAACCAGTTTCCAGGAATACAAAAAGGCAAGGCTCGCCGCACCAAAAGCCGAGGCAATCCACATGCTTACACAGTGAAAAGTCTTGAAAACTCGTCTAACGCGAGGAGCGGGAGCTGAGGCTAATAAAACTCGTCCCCGTCATAAAAGATCCAACCGGGACAATAAAGCCCGCGTGCTCGCGGAGGCAAATGCAGGCTGCGCGAGGCGCGTAGAGTTGCGCGCACGATGTATAAATAATGCATGCGATGCCTCTGGTAATTTGATTGCGGAGGCGTCGGTTGCTTACACTTTGGCGCCCCCGCAAACGATATGGTTGGAGCGCGAGGCTCGCGCGTACGTGAGGTGCGCGCGAAAATCCCGGGGAATTTGAAAAACGAAGCGCGAACTGAATGATCGAGGGGTTTTATATAATGATAATGATTCCGGGTAGACGCTGGAGTTTGATTCTGATGCTGACTGATGGATTGCTTCCTCGGCTTGGTGTAGTGGGATTCGATGGGACGGTGAGTGTTTTTTTGCGTTTTGTTTGGTGAAATGATGAAATTTGAGGATGTTATTTTATGAGTAGAGGGAGGTATTGTACTGTATGCAGCTTGCTAATTGATTTTTGGAATATGACATTTGTTTTTTACAGTTTGGCGAAATACTATAATATAGAAAAGAGTAAAGTAATATTTAAGGATTAAAAAAATCTTCTAAAAAAATGCTAGATGATGCTTGACAAACAATTTCTCAATATCAGACCATGGGCTGCACTCTATGGTTTCATTAATCCCTTTATTGTAAATTCAAAATGGAACCAACGGTATAAATTCAGACAAAATTAAGTTTAATTTGTATTAAATTTACATGGTTGAAGTCTGGAACTTGTTAATCAATTAAAAAAAAATTAAAATAAATTTGAAATCGGAATAAATCATTTGAAATATTTGAAGTTAAATCAATTTACATTAAAAGAAAAAAAAACATATTCAATTCGTATTAAATTTATTGGTTTGATAACAAAGCTGATAATTCAAGTAAGGCTAAGTCAAGAAGATTAAATTAGAATTATAGTTGTTAGTCAAAGTGTAATCGAAGACTAGAGTACTTGCTCCTCTTATTTGCAAAAACGCTAACGTTGTATATTCTAAATTATTTTTTTTCTTTTCGACTAACGGTAGTTTCTACAGCATCAAATATTCTTCTCGTTGTATATTTATTTCATTTCAATTGTATATCATATAGATATATACGAGTCAATAAAAAAAGTGAAAAGGTTTATTATTAATAATTATTGCTATTTGGAATATTTTTCGTAGACAAATTCAGTGCTAATATATTTTAACGGCTTAATATTTACAATTTATAAAAATGGTATAAGTAAAATAATTCTAATTTATTTTAATATAAAGAAAAACGGATAATTTAATTCTGTAAACCATTTTTAATCAAATAGATTTATAAATTTAAAAAAGATTTATAATTTTACTAATTAAAATCATTTAAAAATTATGAAAAAATTATTTTTCTTACCACATAAATACTTTGATTGAAAAAAAAAGTTAAAAAAACATTCATAAATCCCACTTATCTCATAAGCAATCTTTCATTATCTCCCAAGCGCGAAAAATAAAAACGCAAAAAAACCACGCCCGCAAGAAATCATTAACCACTTTTTCGTTTCATTAAACCCGGCGCACAATTACATTCTTACAACGTATCACGCGCGAGAGCTTGTTTGTATAAACTATCTCTTCAATGTTAATAAATTACCCGCTAAATTCGAAATTTATGCGCGACACGTTTTCATAAAGCGCGCGCCTTCGAACGAGCCAGCCAAAAAATAAAGAAAAAAAGCGCTCCAAGCTTTTGGAACGCGCGAAGCGCGCGAGCGGCTTTTTCATTGTTTGCATCCAAGAGAGACGATCGCGCGCGATGTAATTAACGATAACATCTCGGAATTATTCATCGACGCTTATATATACCCGTTTTCGTATATCGGCGCTCGGCGAGAAGCGAAGAGGACGGAGAGGAATCGATAAAGGCTCGAGAAGTGCGTAGGCTCGGGATTATTGAATAGATTTATATACAGACGCGAATCTAGGTTAGAGAGTGCGTAAACCCTTTTTTCAATGCTCTCGTTCGGCTATCTTATCGCGCCGGTAGGCTATTGTTCGCGTTAAAACGGCGCAGCTTTAATAAAGCTAAACGCGCGGTTTTAATGCGATGAGGTGTCGGGGGGAGCCTGAGCCGTAGCTGTGGTATATGGAGTCTCGGGAAAATTAATTTGGCCGAGTGTAGATTCAATCGGCAGCGGTTATATGATTGCGCGCCGGCGGACGGTTTAAACGATCGAGAGATGTATATGGACACGGAGGCGAAACGATCTAAGTGCTGCTAAAGTTAATTTTCCAATTTCGCCCGATGTGGGTTTATAATTGTTTTTTTATACTCGCTCCCTGTGAATCGTTCCAATAAGGCGATATGTGCTTTAATTAAGTTGGGATAAGTGACTCGGCTGCCAGCGCCT
This sequence comes from Eupelmus kiefferi, assembly GCA_030522745.1. NCBI lineage: Eukaryota > Metazoa > Arthropoda > Insecta > Hymenoptera > Eupelmidae > Eupelmus > Eupelmus kiefferi. Next base: position 5,826 of record JAPYZB010006099.1, on the reverse strand, counting down.
CGAGAACTCGGTCGGTATTATTTATCTGGGTGAAAGAGAGAAGGAGCTGTTTAAGCGCTGATTTATTGCGCGAGGCGGTATCCGTTAATTGTTAGCTGTTAAAGTAAATAATCTCAATTTATCGCTTAGCAGATTAAGCCGTGAAACATATCGCGATAAAAATAAGAGCACACCTCTCGACTCAATCGACACTGCGACTAGAAATCAAACTAACCTCAAACACTGCAAAGGTTCAAAATTACCAGCACAGCTTTAATTTTCTGTTACCGTCGAAGATAGACAAAAGAGGCACAGACAGATGTCTGACTTTTATCTTCACCTCCACATACACGGCCTAAGACCCTCGCACGCAGCTTTCAGCTTTATCTTCCAGAATACATATTCTCCTTCCGAGTAAGGGCCTATAATCTGGCTTGTGGCGTGTCGCTTACAAGCGGCGCTCTTCCAAGCTACTCGCGCGATAATAAACAGATCGCGGCTGCGAGGATTTAAGAGGCGCGCGGCAGCTGCATATACACGTCCAATATCGCTCGCGTGGTAATTCAGCGCTCGCGCAGGGTAGCCTATGGGCTTTTTGTTTAAGCGCGCGGGATGATTAATTGCCGGGGCTTCCGAGTACAATCTCGCACGGTAGCTAGCCTCCGCGAGTGCGCGAGCTCTTTTCGCGCCTATTGTCTTGTGACTAATCGCTCGTTACTAAGTCAGCTTGCGCTGGGTTAAGGACGAAAAGCTACAGGAGAGGTGTATATAGGTATTTGCGAGCGTGCGTGTGTGTCCTTTTCCAAGAATTCGAGAAAGGGAGAGAGGCAGAGTATCAGTACGCTTTTCTATGCGCGGGGATGTTAAGGTTAGAGCTACCGTGCTGGTTCGGTTATCGAAATTTTCATCATAACTGAGAAGAAAGTAAAGTTTGGTGGGGTAATTGAGAAATTTGGTATTTGGTACTGGGATAGTTTGGAAATAATGTTGTCTGGGATCAGATTCTGGTGAGGTTAGAATCTGGTCTATTGAAGATTGGTTGTGTTTGCTAAAATTGGGTTTGACTTTTACGCAATAGCTTTATTTAGATAATAAATATATTTTGTTAACAAACTATGCAGTTTCAAAAATATTAATGTAATTTTAACTAGTAGAAATCATTTTATTTAACGCTATATCGACAGCTTGTAAGGTAAAAAATAGCCAGAAAATAGCCATATTATAGTCTCAAATAGTGAAATATCTTTCAGGGTACTTTTAAAAATATGAAGCTCGGATTCTTGTAATTTTAATTAAAATTTAAAATTATATTACATTATTATAATATCTATAGAAACAGTATGATTATAATTATTATTCGCATATCATTTAAATTCTACTTTGAACCTAAACACAACAAAACTAAATTATACGTCTTAAATAACTTTCGACAAATTCAATATTGCCAGTCCGCACATTTCAGGTCCGAACAGCGAGAGAGATAAAGAGAGAATAGTAAGGCCCCTTTTTAGGCCCCCACACCTGCACGCTCGCGCGAAGAAGTTTGATTTTCCAGACGTCCGGGCATAAATCTCTTCCGGAGGATATGAAGAAGGTGCCGTTGGCAGTCTCTTTTGGAATACAAAGTCTCGCTTGCGAGCCGAGTCTGTTTCTTTTTCTCCTTCTCCTCTCGCTTGCCCCTCTCTCCTCCATAAGCTTGAGAGAGCTTACACGCGAACGCGCTTAATAGTATAATACTCGGGGCGCCTATAAACTGTCGCTGCGCCTTATTGGATTCTCGGAGTTTTAGGAGCCGCGATGTTTTAGCGTCAAACTACGTTGTCGCGAATGATAATTGGCTTAGGCGCAAAGTATTGCCTATTAACGCTTGGCGTAAATCTCGCCGGCAATAATGGAAAATGAATATACGCGAGGGACTTGAGGACGCGATTGAAAATTGCTTTATTAAAGGAGCGGACAAACGACGGTATTAGTTGCGATATCTTATGCGCAATAAGTTTTGTTTAAACTTGCGAGGAGAATGGAGCTCGTCTGGGAGGAATGTTTTTAATGCGTTTCTTGGCTAGCTGAGCTTTTTAAAAGGCTGTTGAGCTGGAATGTTGAAATAATTGATTGAAAGTTTTTAATAGTAGTTTATTAAAATAGATGAATTTTTGTAGTTTTAGTGTATTTGAATGTTAGGAACACTGCAATATTTTCAACTTTATTGATACAACAGTTAAAAAGGCGATCGTCAAAAGCAATCGTGACGTCAAATTTGTATATCCTTGCAAATAATCATCAAATTATTAAAAGAAAGAATACATCATTAATAATTTTTGTTTGATAACATCTACAAACCGCAACTAATGTTAATTGATGAAGACTAACTGAAAAGAGTTGGTTTCTGTTCGTACATTAGTAAAAACTTTACTATCATTAATTCAGTGATACTGAACTTAATCATTGATAATTTCAGCCTGTTCTTTCCCTATTCCCCATTGTCTTGTACTTTAGCCTTTACACGTTTGATTATCCAAGATGTCATTGTATCACAGTCATGTTTTCTCGCCAGCGTCTTTAGATATAAAGACAAAGATTTTGGCAGGATCATTCCATTACAGCATAAACTCCATTTTCAGCAACTGAAATCAAAATTTTTAACGATCAAATAAACTTTCTCAAAATAAAGTTAAAAAAGACTAAAGTTTTCTCTCATTTAAGTATCACCACCACAATTTCTCATACCTTATCTAACAACCTCCCCCAACCAAACGAAAACCACCTTATCAAACTCCCGCTTCCACAACACGACACCCTCACCAGTCGCATAACATTCTAACGACACGCTCGCGCCCAACAAAAGCGCGCTCGAACATAAAACACGCGCTAATTGGACCGAATAACTCACATCCAAAGCGAGCACTAATCATCGAAAGAATACGCATATTTCAAAATCCACTCGCACAGCGAGATTACGCCTCGCGCGCGCACCTCGAGTAAAACACTCGCCCGGAGCGTCGCGCTCCGTCCCGGCAATAAAACAATTAAAAGCAAGGGCCCGCTCGTTGAGCTAAGCAGCGAGAGGAACAAGCTCTGTGTATACAAGGCGTTTTGCATTCGCGCGAGCGCGAGCTGGTGTCGATTATCTCGACACGCTGAACACCGCTAATTGGCAGGCCTTTATTTGTCTCTGCTCGAGTCATTCGTTCTCGCCGAGTCTTCTCGCCGAGTCTTTCTCTCGCGGCTCTTTCTCTCACTTAGGAGGCTCTAACTATCGCAGAGCCGTATATAACGAACGAGATCGCCAAAAGGGAAAAAGGTGAGAGCACAGCCCCGTTTGAATCTCGTTAAAGCCGCCCGCCTCTCGCGTGCGCGCACCTCTATGTGTGTGTGTGTATCGGGCAGTGCTGATCTGTTTCATTGATCCGCGCCAATTAATTATTTGCGCGAGAGGAGTTTCTTTTGGGCTGGAGATTAGGTATGATTTTGGGAATTTAAATTGCTGGCTTTTTGAGAATTTTTAGTGCTGGGGAACCGAGGTCTATATAAATTGTGTAAATGTAAGTAAAAATATCTATTACTATGTAACTTTATTTGAAGTTAGAATAATAAAGTTGGAATACGTGCTAAAAAATTTTAATTACAACGCTCAAAATTTTACACAACATTATCCGTTACCAGATATTCGATAAGCGTTCTTATTCCCAAATATTTCATATTGGGAAATATCCCATATATTTCACATTCCTTCTCGCCTTCTCTCGATCCCCTAATTACTCATCAATTCACCTCATCAAAGCCTACAAAAACCGACCTCTCCACCATATCTCTCACAAAAACTAAACGCGACCAGGATATACCATCGTCTCCCACGTAAACGTCGCTCCTAATAAGTAGTCCATCCCTCTCGCTTATATATACCTGCCGCGTCTCTATCAGTCGCATCCATCGCGTATACCCTCAGGATACACGTATACACCTATCCAAACGTCTCTCCACCTCTGCTTTTTGTTTTGCGCGAGGTCGCTGCTCGTTCGACCGAAAAAAAATCGGCGTGTAGCTGAGAAAGAAAAAAACGAAGTCAAAAGGACGCTTCTCCGTGTATAAGACGACACGTGTCTTTTTTCGGGGCTTTGGTCAAACGCGAAAACGCGCCGGATCTTCGGCTCGGATCTGGACCGAAAAAAAGCTGACCTCGCGCAGGTACGTCCGCAGTTGACCGTCAAACGCTGCGAGGAAGATGCTGGTTGTGTATAAGCGAGGAGTGAGGGAGTATTTTTGGTTTGGCTTTTTTTTATGAAAGAAGAGAACGTGTGTTACGTTTGCGGAGCGAAATGGACTGGTTTTTCGCGAATTTATCGCTTTAATAAATTGACACGCGCGATTAATGTATAAACGAGCGAGCGCGTCGCGGCTCATTAAGGGGGACTGCGGGAATAACGAGGGGATTGTAAGCTGAGGTTTTGACGTAATTAACCGGATTTTTGTTGGGTTGATACTTAGAGTGTGATTGGGGTTTGAGATAGATAATTATGAAGATTATGAGATGCAATTTTTGGTGGAGACTGAGTCAAAATTTTGGTTTTTTGATTATAATTTACAGTCTTATAGCACGCGAAGGAGCAAACGTTATTGCTTAATTTGAATCTTCATTTTAAAATTTTGATGACTCATTGACTTCATTTCGTAAGTAGAGATTTTGATTCGTTTTCGTTTTTTTAATGATAATTGGTGTTTTTGTTTTGGTTATTTTAGAAAACAAGCAATCTTGTTCAAATTCTACATATGGCTATATACTTTAAAATAGATATACTTGCGCGTTCATAAAATAGAAAAACATTTTACTCATCCCGGTTTTTTGCTAAAACCTTATCTAAACAACTCTTGCTTTCTCACGCTAAATTAAGCCCTACAAAAAAAGAGTCATTAAGAAAGATTTAAACTCAGCCGTTTAACCTATACCTTGTAAAGTCGCGTTCGTAAACAGCCATAAAAACAAAAGAAAAACCCGGCTCACCCCGTCCTATGAGGGAATCAAGTGGAAGAAAAAAAAAACGAGTCAAAAATCCAACGATGTTCGGACAAGCGGTGCGAGCCAGAGAAAAAAGGATTGAGAAGGCCAAGAGCCGCTGAGTAAATAGTCGGCTATATTGGCGAAGACTACCTGCGGATTTTCGGTGTCGGGAGAATCCATTACCAGAATCACCCAGATACCTGAGCGATGAACATCGGGATAGGGGCGAGGCGCGCGAGAGCTGGTTCTTAATTATGTTCGCCGGCTCTCGGCTGTTAATTAGCCGCGACAATTAATTAAGAGCCGGTCGAGCTCTTTTGCTCCGTTTCTTCTCTTTCTCTCGATCTCCGAGAGTCTATATATACGGAATCGCTTGGAATTTATCTGGCGATAGCTTAATTTCATGCAAAAGACGGCGGGCTCGGACTAGCGAGAGCCGAACACGCTGTTTTTGCATAAATAACGTTGTTATTTGTCAGGCGAACTAATAAATATAGAATGACGATGGGTGTAAGAGGATCGGGTTACAAATTCAGCGCTAAACTCGCTTAAATGCAGGGCCAGCGAGGTTGATTTGCATTATTCGGTAATGACGTTTGAATTTATAATCCAATTACCGTCATTTATCAGATTTTGGCGAGAGCTGGAATCTGATACTCGGGGGACTTTTTTTTAGAGAGGGAAAAATTTTAATCAAGACATTTAAATATATTAGCTTCAATCGTAGAACAGCTTTTTGACATTCCAATTTTGTTGTTGGCGAAAACCGTGCGCGTAATCGGTTTGATAAATAATCTTCACGAAATTTTGAAGGACTTACTGACTGTGAGTAAAGTGCAGAGTAGTTCTAT
>JAPYZB010006098.1:0-17414 GCA_030522745.1 Eupelmus kiefferi | reverse complement strand
ACTTTGCGAATATGAAACAGCGATATACATTCCAATTAAATATTCATATTTTCTCATCATCAAATTATTCCAGCTCATTTCCTGACATACCGCGCGCACAGCATTCCAGTCTGCAGGAGCAGTTGCAAACTAGCCGGAGCAAAATTGTGCAAAAACGAAGATACAGAAATAAATTACGCGCAAAGTGCATAATTAAAATTTGGCTCATACATTTTAGTTGCTCTCGATAGAATTTAATTTAAAGTTTGAATAAATTGCGAGGAAAGATGGCATAAGTAATCTCTGCAATGATGCCAAGGAAAATAATATGATTCTTCCTATATTTAATGATTATCGTTACAAAAAGGTATCAACGAGCCAGGCGTGCGCGCGTGCGCTGGTAGCCCAATTAAAGTCAGCTACGAGCAACGAACCCAATAACAGGACTCCATTTTTGCCTGGTGTGTGCATTACCCTTAGCGAAGTAGTAGGCGCCTCGGCACTTTCCTCTTTCTTATTTCTCAGTAAAATGCATTTTCAATGGATTGCATTCATCGTTGAGGCGCGCGACTCTTCAAAATAAATAAAAAGTCGTTTTCTTCCTTATAGTTGTGCGCTTGCTCATGCCCTATTGTGCCTAAGTCTGGAAAAAGTCGCGCATACTTTTTCCAGAAGCTCCGAGCACGCATAAGTTTTTCCTCGTCCCCCCGTGAGCGCAGGCGGACAAAAGAATCTCAGTCAAACAATTCTTTCATGCAGAGGCAGCCAGGACCGCGAGCGCAAGAGCGAGCAATAGTGCCGAGCGCACTGTATACGCGGGCGCACGCGGGAAAAAGAATTCGCAACAAAGATGTCATTCAGAATGGGGCAACCGCATTCTCAAGGCGGCCAGCAAGAATGCATGCAAATGCCTCGCTCACGCTATTTTACCTGCAATGTAAGTACGCACACTCGTGCTCCTCTAAAGTACAGCAAGTCACCAGCCTGTAGGCACGTATTTCTTCCCAACTGTACTATTCACCAAAAGAACTACAAAGAACCAGCACAATTTTTTAAACTAAATAAACCAAAACAGCGTCAGAGAAATAGATGCATTGCACAACTTTCGGCTGCCATTTGTAGAATAGGATATGTAAAAAAAACTCGAAGCAACTTGACAGCTTAAGTGATCTTATTCAACACTGGATGAGGATTGGTAACACACGCGCTAAATTTTCCTGTACTACACACGCGACTTTGCTCGGTGGGGAGCCATGCGGCGCTGCAGCATGCTGCCGGTAGCTGCGCCCACGGTAGACTGGCTGGCCGGAGCGCGAGCGCCCAAGCCGGCTGACTCGAGCCTGATTCTCTCTACTGCGCGCAAGCGCAAGCGCGCGCAAATCCGAGCGCTCACGCTTGACCGAGCCTCTACGGCTCTGAGCACAGAGCGCGGAGTTTTACTCATTCGCAGCTCTGGATGCGAGCTCTCATGAGGCTTTTCAGCTTTTTTGTTAGATCGAAGAGCTGTACGGAAAATTCGAGTGCTCTTTTACACATTCCGCTTACCTGATTACATTGGAATTGCTTTTAAATCCAATTGAAGTAATTCTTCTTAGCTTACACTTTTGCGTTAAACACTATATTCCTTTATTTTCAAACTCGAATTTTTCGTTAAATATTTTATTTTAATATTTTCATTTCCATAGACTTTTATCTAATTAATGACAATTATTCAAATGGTATATTCAGTTAAAATTTTTCTTAATTTCATTTTAATAACTAGGTCAACGCTAATTAATTATTAATCTTCATTTTAATTATTGATGATGATGATGATAATGAGCTTTTCTGGATTAGATCAGTATAATGATGGCTTCAAAATCATAGAATAAAACATGTTTTACCATTATAAGGCGTGGTATTAAGAATTATCTGATTTAGATGATATCACGTAAAAAGGGGGAAAACGCTTTTTTCGTTCAGTCGAGTAAAATCTTTGAAAAATATAACGGTTCTAGTGCTTTTTTAAAGGTGAACTTTTAAATATTTTATTTTATGCAAAGTTTATGGACAATCATTGTTCTGATATTGATTTTATTTGTCTCTGACTTTATTATTCTTTAAATAAATTGACAATTTTAGAGCTTGTTTTTAAAGCATTTCTTTCTTTCTTATATTCTCTCAAAAGAGCTGTACTACAAATTTTCAGATAAGTAAAACAAAAAATTTAGCTCAAATGTCATTTATAGAAAATTAAAAAAAAAAGCGATTCCAAGTTTTGCACAGTGATACAGTCTATCATTACGTAAGGCATCTACATCCTCGATCTGTATATAATACAATAAATTTTTATACCACTCTAACCTCAAAATTACGACTTTTACATTATTTTTTGCCTGCTGAAGTACAATTCAATATTTGTATGACTTGAATATTTACATCATTTGACTTTTCTTCTACAGGTTCGTCAAAATTAATATCAAAATGTACTCTTAAAAATTAAGTTAATTATTGGAAATTACATATATTTTTGCATTTTGTCTAAAATGTATTCTTGATTAATTTCCAAAAATTTATATTTTACGGTGAAGAGACAATTTTTTTTATTCACTTTATATAATTGTCAATGCTTTACGTAATACACATCTTATATATAATCTTCGTTGTTTTAGGCTTATTAAAGAGGTAGTTTCTCATACTAATTACGGTTTTTATTCGATAATTTAAAGCTCATAGAATTTCCTCCCAGACTTACCTCTATTTATTGATAACATTTTTTTTGTTTTAGACTTTAGATTTTAGATTTTTGTATGACTTTGTAATTATTATGTATATTTCTCTTTATTGTTTAATTTTTGTAAATTTTTATAATTTCTACTTTGCAATGTTTATAATACATGTTTTTAAGCTGACTCGGTAAATAAAATTTAATTTTTCAAACAGATTTGGGTTCAGTATCTTCTACATTCTCACCTGAATTTAGAGGTTATTGAAATTTAAAAAATTTTTTAATTTTTTAACATAAAAATATCGATTTTCTAAATGAATGTAGTTTTACGTTATTTTTGAGTTTTTTACTACTTTTTTTATTTAGTTTAGAAATCATGTATTCACCGGTACAGAAAGACGATAGAGAAAGACACCGATATAGTAACCAAATTCGTTTGCAAAAATCAATAATGAAAACTTCCGGGGTAGCAAAAAAAAATTTAACAAAATGTAACATTGGAGAAAAACAGGTTTAAAGTTTCAATATAAAAAAAGTGGTACCAGGCATCCGATCCCAGTTATTAACTAGATGCATCAGAAACACAAATAAATAAAAATTACCAAAAAGTGGCTAATAATAAATTTTTCGCAACAGCGGGCCGAAAGTGCAAAAAGAAGAAAAATACAATTTTTTACCAATTTGAGAAGGCTAAGAGTAACCTATTATTGCATATATAATTTTTAAAAAATGAATACAGTGAGTTATTGAAAATGTAAATAAAACGGGATCAAAGTTTGTGTGTTAACCTAAATGGCGCATCGATATTTATGTAAATAAGAATTTATTGAGTTGAGGAAAACATGGCTTATATTAACGTGGCGAGCATCTACTTAAATATCTATGTAAATATATTTCAAATTCAGATAGTCGTGGTCTTTTGAAAATCCTCGGTTTAAATCCTTAAGAAAAAGTGTTTGACATTTTTTTTTCGCGAGTTTTTATTATAATTATATTATCATTTTTATCATGTAATGGGTGGTTCCATCTAAAACTATAGGACCAGTCGACATACTCATGCGTTTTATTACTCAAATAAATTCATTAAAGTTATACGTAACTCCTTAAGATGAAGATGGAAATATAGATCCTAGATTTTCGAAGTAAAGATTGACGATATGGTGTCGAACGTTAGAGTTATAGACGCGGTATCATGTAAATAAAGTCTTCTGAGCAGAGCTAATTACAAAGAGTCTCAAAATTCTGTATGCTGTATAAGCTCTGAAATGGTAAGCTTAAACATCCAGACATTTTGAAATTTCATGTTTTTCTTTTTTACATAAGCATAATAAGTAAAAAAAGCAAAGATAATCTGGCAATCAATATATCCAAGCTCGTAGTATTACTTCTCTCGCTGAAGGAGAGGAGAATACAGGCATTGATTCGTACCACGCGTACAAAGGAAAAGCCGTAAAGGACGGGAAATCTGTGGTATCTTCCACGCGTAGGCACGCGATATAGGCCGTTGGATCGGAGAGGATCAGCGCACGCAAACTCATTTTTTTCCTCTTATGTATACGCACACACTGAGTTCCTTTTATCCTTGGCAGATCATCATTAGTCTCTCTTTGTATTATGTATGTGTGCTCAAGTTATATATGTATATTTGTGTTCCCTTGGGATATGGAAAATTTTTCTTTCAATATTCAAGGAGGAACAACTGTGCTGAAACGAGATTTCTCAGAAGACGTGCTCGATCTAATGCGATGCGAATGAAGGTTCGCTTTCATATTTCACTGTTAGCGCCGAAACTATTTCTCCCTCTTTTTGCTTTCTCAGTAAGGCGTAGCTGTAAATAGAATGTAAAGTATGAAAATTCAGCAAAGGGGAGCCAGCAGCAGCGAGTGAGAACGGGAGACAGAAGAGAGTCAGTTCGCACGTACAAGTGGTTATGCGCCTGAAAGGCGCAAACGTAGAATTTTGGACAAAGTCACGTATTCGAGAGCGAGTCCCGCTCGCGGAAACGAAGATAGGAGATAAAGAGCAAACGCGTGAGGAAGAAGAAGTCGCGTTGATAGGTCCGTTCTTGGTCTCTCTCTCTCTCTCTCTCTCTCTCTCGGTATCTTCCTTTTTCATATTCCTCGTGCTCGCTGCAGTGCGCGCCGACGTACATTGCTTCTCTCCGCCCATCTCCTTACAGCACGCAAAGTATCATATCATCCGCGTGTGTTAGTGCGCGTATGTGTGCGCGCGTGTGCAGGAAGAGTGCAGCGACACCGTCGACGACTACGATCCTCCCCCGCTCGCGCACTCGCGTACTTAATTTGCATGTTCTCCATGAAATATGCATTTCCTGTTACGCTGACGACTACGACGACGCCGACGACGACGACGATCGTGGATAGGAGGAGGAGCGGAAGGAAGGATGCGCGCTGCGCGAGCGTGCACTACCTCTCGTGCCGTGACTTCTGCTCTAATTACACTTAATGTCCCCCACCTCTCTCTCCCTATCTCCCTCTTGTCTTAGTAAGTATCCGTGTATCTTTGCCTACCTCTATCTGTGTATATGCGTATGTGCAACTTAGAGGCAATTGAAGTAGTTTTCGTAAGAAATCGAACTAAGATGAGTAAGATTGCGCTTTAAATCTTTCTAATAGTATGGCATAATTTGGCTATAGGAATCGAGTTTGTAATGCTAAAAGCAGATGAAAAAATTATTCAAGCATCTTGTTCTGCATATTTTTTTTTAAATTCAAGTTTTTCATTAATATACTTTTTGCAATGATTGTTTTGTAAAATGTAACAAGTTGATTTTAAACATCTTTGGTTATTATACATCCCGATAATAAACGATTTATTGTTTTATATGGGAGCAAAGTGTTTTGCAAAAACTATTATTTTATATGCATAGTATTATGCACAGAGAGAAACAATTTATAAAAATTGTAAAAATCTATACCAAAAAATATATATTAATTAAAAATATGGGACATGTGTTAAAAAAAGATAAAAAAAGCTAAGAAGCAGACGGACTTACCAATCGTTAGGACATTTACAAATATATACACTTTTACTTACAACTATTTAAGATTAATTATAATTATTTACAACTATATAAGTTTCGACCTCTGAAGAAGTATGTAAAAGATATCTGATACGTTGTTCGTTAATCATAATTTTTTTATTTTTTGTTTTTTCTATACGTCTACCAAAGTGCTGATAGAATCAGTCTCCTATTTAAAATTTTATAAAAGGTGACGCTGGAGCCAAGGTTCATAAGAATATTAAATTTCATTTTCATATTCCTACATGCATCAATTCTTATTATTTTGGAGCTTAAATTCGGATTAAATCTGATTAAAAAAAAAAAAACCGTTTTCAATATACTATTTTCTTTAGCGTAATGTGTCTTACAACTCCAAATATGAGTATAAAAGACCTAAAAACATTTTTATTTATTTTTATTAGTTGATGATAAAAATTTTTGAATAATTATTATATTAAAATTTGAAATATTCTTACAGAAGCTTGTCGTGAGTAGTACAAACATAATTTGAATTTTTTAATATTTTCGTCCAATTATTTTCATTATTATTTTAAAATTTGAAAAAAAAAAATTTGAATAAATTAGGTATAAGAATTTGCAAAAGAACTTTCAAAACTGATAGCATAATTAAAATAATTTAATCAACAATAATCGATTTCTATTGAAAAATATTTTTACATACATTAATGTAAATTATTTAAATGTAGATTATTTACATGATAAGTAGATTTTAAACAAATGTCATAACAAGAGATTTCCACTGAAAAACACATCTGTTAAGCGAATTCTTACGACCCAAAAAGCTATGTAATTACATAAGTGCTAAAAAATGCCTTCGTCCTAAAGCCACAAAAAAGAAAGAAACACAAAGAAAAAACGTTAGGAAAAGTATTTGAATAAAATAACGAATACAACAGGATTTTGCAAATGTAGCCAAAGTAAAAGTTTACGAGTACTTTTTGGCCAGTCTTAGACAAAAAATAGGCCCGTCGGCCAAAGGCCATCTAAGCATTAGGATTAAAGCCTTTCCACAGCAAATGAAACAAGGCCATCCTACGCCTGCGGAAGCTTCTCTCTCCGTCCAGCGAACAGATCAAAAGACTGAGCCGGCCCCACAGGAACTCTATCTTTCCTCCGTTCCTTAATAACGCGAACTACCAGTAAAGTACTCGGTTGTGTCGTCGTCGCTGCAGTCATTATCTGCGTCGCTAAAGTAGTTGTGTGCGCTTGTAAAAGAAAGAATTTAAATTGTGTGTGTTCGTGCATCTGTGTATGCACGCGAAAAGCTTCTCCGTTAGTTTTGCGAAACTTCTATTAGCACTCTGAGTAGCAAGGTAGTGGTACACTTTCTGCCACAGAGCATTATTATAATGTTTCCAAAATTAGCCCGTGCTGCTTGAATGCATAAAGAGCGAACACATTATTGTTGTTAGGATTAAGAATAAGAGTAAGTTCATAAAAATTAACAAGTCGTTGGAAGCAAAGAACAGGAACTAACGACATAGATGAAAAGGACTGTGAGTAGGCATCGTGAGAAAAAAAGAAATAAAATATTCTTTTAATTTGTTTTATATGGATCCTAATCTTTGGAAGAGATTTGATTGTCCAGTAGACAGAATATCAAATCGAATTGAATTAAAAAAATGAAGAGCTCGGTCCATTTGCTGACGATAATCGGTAGAACAGTCTATCATCCTATCAGCGCTCTTACGTTAAATGGTCTTTGTGGCAGTTTTGCATGTTAGTGTAATGAGTGTGTAAACAGGATGAGGGATTCAGTAGATAGACAATGGCTTTATGATAAAAGTTTTGAACATGTTGTCAGTTGGCACGCGTAATTTTTTTATGTTAATAACGCTTTGGAGCATAAATAGTTTGCAATTCCAGGTATATGGCTGTCCTCGCATGTATTAACCGCCACTCTACAACTGGTGCAGGACGCGACTGTATAATAAATTTCCAATCTTAATGACAAATTAGACTGAGAGAGAGAGAGAGAGAGAGAGAGAGAGAGAGAGAGAGAAAGAGAGAGAGAAAGTTCCAACTCTCTTTCCCCTTCTCTCTCTCTCTTTCTCTCGACGATGGTTTAAATGCCTGAACTATTATATTCTAATGAGTGCCGTCTACTCGTGCTGCTTGTAATACACGGGGTAAAAGTACAATAATCCACTTTTTATCACACGCGCACATACGTGCGTATGTCTCCGCCTGCTGGCGCTTTAAATAATTCCCATTAGTCGTCGTTATTTATAAGAGGAGTTTTCTCTGATAAATTCCATACAGAATGAATGACAATGGCTGGGGTCAGAGAGAAGAGGGAGGGGGGGAGAGGGGGGGGGGGAGGGGGGGAGAGGGGGAGAGAGAGAGAGAGAGAGAGAGAGAGAGAGAGAGAGAGAGAGAGAGAGAGAAACAGAGAGAGGATGAGAGAGACATCTGACTTTCAGATGCTCGCTAAGCGTGACCGATATAGGGATACGTGGAGGCGCGGGTCAAGCAGAATTCGCTTGCGGAGAGGAGGAGGTGTAGTAGGGTTAACCGGAGCACCGTAAATTACGGTATGGCTTGATGCATTGCCACTGCCCGCTATAGCTCGCACTCTCCTCCGTCCCGGCCTTGACAGATATACGCCGGTATTAGGCAGGCAGGCAGCCAGCCAGCCGCCCATAGGTGCGTGCGCTCGCGCGCGCGCTGAGGAGGCTGCGCGCATTCTCAGAGTTTTATTCATCTTTCCCTCCGCGCTCTCCAATGTGGAACGGGAAATACCGTATTTTGCGTTTAGCGCGTCACTTTTTCATCCCAAAGCCGGAAAGCGCGGAAATCAGAACGAGTGGAAGCTTCTTTTAATGGGATTTACACTGAACACACAATCTTCTTTTTTACTTTCAACCTAAAGGATGAAAATTTTAATTGCATCCTTAATATCAGCTATAATGTCAATCTATTGAATGATATTACTCTTATTAATCCAACAGTTGTATATTAATTCAGGGAAATAGTAGAGTTTATTTAATATTATATATTAATTGATTGGTTAACTGTATAAATTAATCACCTATTAATTACCTCGCTAACTATATCTCGCATGCGATTATATGAATTTCAAAGAACTCGAAATACACCAGGGAGGGAAGAGAGTGCAGGCCTTGGGATTTTGTGTACAGAACATGCGTGAGCGGTGCAGACTACGTTTTACGCGATCAAAAACGGCATTGAGTGCCGCACTCACACTGCTTTACTAATTAGTTTACAAGCTTATGATAAATACTTTGAATATGGAATGCTGATTAGTTTACATGGATCTAGCGAAGCCAGGATTTGAATTAGTACAAAACAAAGGCATTAATTTTGGAGTGACTTGAAATCGGCGGATTAATACACAATTTAGACTTCTATTGTTCCTCTAATACTCACATTTTAATTGTCTGATGCTTGACTTATCTCGAGTTAAGCATGTATATTTTTTCTATCAGTTTTTAACATGTAACTTTTTGGTATATTTATATTGCTAGGCATTTTTCAGATGTTCGTATTTATTTCATTACTAAAGAGAAAACGAACGTAATTGAAGTGATTTGATAAACAATATAATATGTTAATTTTTTATTTTATTTATTCAATAATTTATTTTTTTCATCGTTTGATTTCTTTTGATTATGGGGTCACGTAAGGATAAAAGTTTCTTAAAATAATCTTCCTCCCGCCCTAACAAAATGTGCACGCGCCTGGCTAAAAGGGGATGTGCACTGCTTTTGCGGTTAGCTTCATCTGACCCCGCAACAAATCGCTTTATTTCCGGCCTGATTTTGTTCTCGTACATATTGATTTTCCATTGTATTCGCTATTTCCGTGTGTCAATGACAAACGTGTTTTTGTGATTCTTTTGAGATAATGCAATAATTAAAAGTTTATACCACATTAAATATTCACCACATTAAAATTTCTAATATATTTAATGTAATCCAAAAAATAATGTATATTATATTTTTATAATGTCTTCCTTTTATAATACATTTTCATTTTTAGAAATTTTTTTTTATTGTTTAATGGTATTACAATCATCGTTAAATGTTTATGAAAAATACTGCTGTCAATTCATTAAAACGTAGCTTTCTCGACAAGATTAATTTACTGTTTTTTTATGTATACTATATAGTTTAAATATTAACGATGTATAAGCATATTTTTTTGAACGATCGACATCTTTATTAACATTTGCAAATTTTGTAATGCTCAATATTTTATTTGTATGTAATGTGTAATTAGGTAATTTATCAACAGAATAAAAATTTCTTTTTATCAAAAATATACTCTTTATAAAAAGAATAAAAAAAATAAAACATTTCAAAGTGAAATATTTCTATTTTCCCCAATAAAATAACAGTCTCTTTCCTTCACTTCAGTTTTTCCGTCACGTATGATAGATTCGTCATAGTCGACATCGAAAAGTCACGGAAATGTATTCAAAGAAGTATAGCGAAGCGACCATACCTCGCTTCCGCGCTCAAGTCGATCGATATACAGAAATGAACCTTACACGAATTCTTACGTGTACGGCAGTATCGCGAAAGCTTAGGGAGAGGGGGTTGAGAGAAAGAGAGAGATAGATAGAAAGATAGAGAGAGAAAGAGAGAGAGAGAGAGAGAGAGAGAGAGAGAGAGAGAGAGAGAGAGAGAGAGACAAAATTGTCAGAGATTCTCTCTGTATACATAGTTTTGGAATGATATGTGGTTGTTTATATCAAACTAAAATTAGTGTAAATAATTCGATAAAATTTATTAACAATTGTTTTTATACTTGAAATAATTGTTAGTGTTTTTGTTTATAATTTTTACTGGTAAACTTGCTAATAATTGTGAATTGCTATTAACGAACCAGTACAGTGCGATACCAATCTAATATCTTCCACTAAGAGGGACTATACAACTTAAATAGACAAATAAAATCGATTTTCGGTTTAATGCTCATTTTTACAGAAAATCTATCGTGCTTCAGTAACTCCAGAAACATTTTTTAGGTCCATCTGTTTTCGTTTTTTTTTTTTTTTTATGTAAGAACAATAAAAAATATAAAACGTCCCAAAATATCTTAAAAATAACGTAAAATCTTGTACCATAATGAATAATATAAGAGATAAGGACCGCCAGAGAGTGCTTAATGTTTTTGCTGTACGCGAAATAAGCAACAAGATCGCAAAATATCGCGTAAAAAAACTAATTAAGGGGGGCAGCCTTAATTGAAATCACTGAAAATGAATAAAACATTTATAAGACATTTAGTATATCCTAGCTTTTATAATTATAAAATTTTTGTACTTACTATATACATATTACATATCATTTTTGCACATTCAAGTAATCTATATTGTCCTCTAAGTCTCTAATACCGCTCACCGTTAGAAACCTTGAATTTTGACTATTTTATCCACTTACCACGGGTATTCTAGCCAACCAGCTCATCAATTTATACCAGGTTTGGCCAGGCTGGCCCCCTTAAGGGCGTGGTAAAGTTAATTTGTGCAAAAAGGCACATTTTTTTTTAAATTTTTGTTGCAACAACTTTAATGCAAAATATTGTATGAAAGATTGCAGCAAGTCCGACCTCGTTTAGGCAAGCCTTTTCGTGAGCTTTCACGATCTAGGATAGGGCTTTTCGCTAGAGATTTTTTTATTTTATTCGTTTTAGTTTGGATGACATGTTAGTATTATGATGTTATTGATCAAAACAGCAGAAATGCTATATGGATGACTTATTGGCATACCTACTAAATGTATGCGCGTGTGCACAAGTGTGTTTGAAATGTATAAATCAGATTTTTTATTTCATTTTACATTAGAAAAATTTAAATACTTATATACGTTTTTTCTTCTGTTAAAAATGAAAAAAAAAATTAAAGATGCAGTTAGATAATTGATTTTTAATGTTTGTCACATAAAAGAAAAACAAAACTAAGAAATAAGCACTTAAAGTATCGGTAAGAAAATTACGCGGAAACTACAGCCCTAACAAGAAAGTAAGACAGAGGGTAATAGTAGCATCAAAAACAAGTAAGTGCAGCAGTAGAATAGCAGCACATATGTACGTACACTTACACGCAAGCTTGTAGGAAACAGATATAGGGAAGCGGAGAGAGCGTAATAGTGAAGCGAATAGAGTAGTGGGCAATATGCATGATGCTAGGGCTGCTATTTCCTCTCTCTTTCTTTCTCTCTGGCTCTTCCTCTTTCTAACTCTTATAGTGTGACTGTCTATGTATGCTCTTGTCGCTGCTTGGCCTACATGTCGAGGTCGGGTCGCACTCATTATAGCGACCTCTTGTATCGCATTTGTTTCTTTTTCCCTTTTGCCCTTTCTGTCTCTCACTTTCTCCTTCTTATATATATGTACCCACACACACACACACATACGCACTCACACACACACGCCCACACGCGCACATACGCACACACACACACATACACACCTGCACGCACGCTCACGCACACGCACACGCACACACACACTTGTATATTCGGCATTGATAGAGTTAGAGAGCACTAAGTGTTTTGGCCTTCATCTCGTTGCATAAACATAGATGTTCAATTTTTAGAAAGATACATGATTTAGCGTTAACTTCTTAAAAATACATTTTAAGCTAACCGAAATATACAAAAATAAGAGTGAGAATTTATTCATTCAATGAGTGAGAAATTTTCACTATAATTCAATTACACACTGCATTATAAAGTAAGAAAATTAGCTCACTTTTAAATATATACATAGATAGATAGACAATGAATTCGTAGACAATAATAAAACATTAATAAACTTTAGAATATAATTTATTTTCAATAAAAATAAAAATTAGTAAAACGGGTACACAGTTTTTTGGCCAAATTAACTGTTAAAAAATTTTATTTTTAATATTTAACACATACACTATACTTGTATAACATATACAATGTAGCATTTGCACATTCATTTATAATGTTAGTCATAAATAATCTGTATACAATAAACCAATAAAAATACAAAAATGTTGTATAATATCTTAAAAACATCAAATCCACATAAATAAAGTAAAAATTTCAAAAATAACCTAAAAACACGAAGATGTAATGTCATGTATAATATAAAAGGTAAGGACCATCAATGGGTATTTAAAGTTTACTGTTGTATCCAATATAAGCAAAAAAAAAAAAAAAAATATGAAGAAAACATGTAATTAAGAGAAATTTGATGAAAATATTGATAGATGATTGAATAATTGTGAGAACCTGGAATTAGAGCACTTGGCACTCTTTTTATATTGGTTTTATTTTATTATCTATATTAATTTTTCTGACTTAACTTGACTCATTGACTTATCACGACAATGTACGGGAGAGAGCGCACGATGATTTTTGACTGGCGAGGAGGTTTGATTGCGACCATGTTATGGTCAAACCCAATTAACTGCCTTGAAAAGGGACGTAATGTAACACGTCCGAAACGTCGGCGAATTTTTAATAAATTGGATAGTTTGTGGAGATCAACAGAGTCATCTTAATTCATCAATTAATTTTTCTGACTTATTAATTTTAAGTTAAAATATGATTTTCAAAATAAACACGTATTTATAGGATTTATAGGATTTATTTGATAAAGCATTATTACGATATAAAAAATCCAGGTTCATAAAATTAATAAACACATATAAAAAGAAATAATAATTTAATTTAAAATAAACTAAAAATACTATAAAATTTATATTGAGACTATGAGAAAAGTTAGAAAATGATAAACGTGATCTCTACTTTACCTTCTTACAGGCATTTCTACTGTTCTCTTACAATTTTTTTTTTACTTTTTGAAAAATTAGCCGTAGTTTGGTATTTTCCTAGCATAGTGAATGAAACTCTAACTTGAACTATTTGCGTAGACTATAAAATTTGGGAGGCTATTCGTGTAGGAGATCCTTTTACAAAGACAAGGAAAGAACTGGTGATACTCCGCCTTTTTCAAACAATGAAAACTAATTCAAAGGGGCATAGCAAAACGCGCTGGTGAACAAGAAGACCGCAATCACTTTTACGCGGCCCTCTTAGCAGAGAAGTGAAATAGAGAAGCGAGGTTAATTATACGGGACACAGCTCTTTATGACGCGCTCCACGCCACGCATTTCTATATCTACTCCACGGTATTCAAATTTCTTTGCCTGACTTTAATTTAATTTGAAGTACTTCGGTAAATGTTTTGAAATTTTTCCTTTTTCAAGAACGTGTGCGCAAGCTTTGGCTCTCTTTTTCTTTTTTCCGCGTTTAAAGTTTTATGTGTATTTGTACAAGTTAAGATCTACTGTGAGTAAAAAAGAAACTGCCTGTATTCTCAGTTGCTAAGTAAATAAACTGTAAATCAGTTTAGTTATTTGTATAAATATTTAATAATTTTATGATATGCGATTATAGCAAAAATTATAAATAAGTAGATACGTATATCCAAGCATCGCAAGATAAATGTAGATTTTATTAAATATTTTTTCAAATTATCGATGAAAAACCTATTTTTAAAAAAACTTCTGGAAATTTATTAAAAATTCTGTCGATAGTGTTAATAATATTAAAGACTTCTAAAAATCTCGTTAATTTTCTTTTTATATACACTCAAGTAAAATATTTACCTAGTAACTTTAACGTTAAGCTTGAAATGATTAGATGGAATTAAAAATATGCATACGCTTGTAATATTTAAGGAATATTGTCGGAATATCGAAAGATCTTATGCACATATTCAGTATGAAAAACGATCACTTTCTCCTTCACCAACTCTCTGTCTCTCTCTCCCCTCTCTCTTACTCTTTCTTTCTCTCCCTCTCTCTCCCCAGCAAAGTATTTTCGCCAGAATCCAATTTCCCTGGACGCGTGCATCCTAGTTACGCTCGCGAAGCGTAAATACTTGCCACCGCTGCTCCACGGCAATAAGCAAATAGCGTACGTCTACCTCCGGGCCTGTAGCTCTTCTCCATCCCTCTCTTACTCTATCTCTCTCTTCCCCTCTTCTCTTTTTGGTACAGTTGATCTCTTCTGCGTTCTGAACCGTTGTTCTATCGAAAAGGGATTGCGCTTACTGACCCACCTCTGAAGCCCCTGAAAACGAATTTCGATCGAGAATGTCCCAGGAAACGTTTAGAATAAGCTGAATCAAGCGAACCAGGCGTCTGATGTCAGTGCATAAGATACTTTATTTTATTCAATTATATATGCAAAATTTATAGAGGTCTTCAATTCAAACATCATCTTGTACTTATTTTAATATAAATTATAAGAATCCTATGACAATATCATTTCTTTATAATAAATTTTTTCAATTAGAATTAATAATTAAAATAAATTAATATATTGAATATACGTCTTTGTTAGTCATTCATTGATTTGTTATATATATGTATTTAATATAATAACATTTCGCCGCTGTCTCATCTATTGCCGTGTATAAATATTTTTTTATCTCCGAAACTAGCCATTTTTTTGAAGGATTTAACGCTATTTTTCACTTTTTTCAAAAAGAATGCGGCCAATTCTTTTTGCAGATAAAATAAATAATTTTTTTTAACTCTGACTAATATAATATTATTACATGCAAGAACAGGTTTAGTTGTTGCACGTGTACTTACGTCTGGTATGTATAAAATTTTAATGTATAATTAAAATACCTATTAACTGTCTGGTAGTAGTAACTGTTAAGTGAAGCAACCTTATTTATATTTAGTTGAATCGGTACTAAATGCGCAGAAAATAGTATCAGGTTCTGTCATTCTTTAATCAATAGGTTTAGCTTAATGAATTTAGTGGTTTTGAACAAGATATGAAAAAGTGATACAAAGATACTTTTTTTTACATTTTTATCTCTAAAAAAATATTTCTAATATAACGTGCAAACATTAGAAAATTTTTTTATAAATCATTTTAATACCTATATACTGAATCTCTAAAGATTTCAATGTGGATAAGTAAATTTGTATCAATCACTACTATAATATTTGTATCAAACATTAATTTTTTTTCATATACGGTGCAAGTTTTTGTAAACCTTGAGAAAGAATAATAGAAAAAAAATGCATGAAATATTTAAGAAATATTGATGACAATCGTACGAAATTTTCTATTTCTTATATACGCTTTACTTATATGCTCGAATCAATTTACTTGTAAAACCCTAGCCTCTTCTTCTCTCTGTATCCTCCACAGATGAAAATCTATGGAGGAAAAAGTATTGCAACCAGTCAAAGCTTCTCAAGTTCTTCGTATCGGGTGCATGGATTTCACGCTATATTTATCGTTACTCTCTTTGTATGTACACGATTAAGAGCATTGTGAGGACGTACAATGAATGCGTCAGGGGCTAACACAATGACGGAGGATTTAGACAATTGGACCGTGATCGAAATGCTTTGTCAGTGTTTGAGATAAAGATCGAAAAGTCAAATGTTTGGAACAGAGGAAGAAGATTGAATGATGCAATCTTTTCAGAGTTTATTTATGAACATGAGGAATTTAAACATTTAATAATATATTTAGCAGTATTGAACTATGATTTAGAATTTAGTATTTGTACTCTTTATTTAAATGTTTCCAATTGAATCTCAAATCTTAATATATCTTATAGTACGAAATTCACTGTTATCATCGAGTACCCAAAAGATCCGGCTATACTGATATAATTAATTTAATTAATTTAATGATTTATAAAAAAATTAGGAATGCAAAAATTAACGTTATAATTCTCCAACATAATTCATACATTCAAATTTTCTATTTACAATTACTCTTAATACATTGGAGCAAGTACCTAAACAGAATTGATAGACAATCAGTCAGAATAACACACATTCATACACATCCACACGCACCCATACTTTCTTCCCCAAAAATCTTCAGCTAATCAGCAATAAGAGAATAAGAATCGGTTTTCATTCTAATTGATAAGTAAAGTCCCGGTGTCATTGGCTTAGTGGGTAAAGCGCTAGCCTACTAATACAAGGCGTCGGAAGGGATTTGAGTTCAAGTCCCCGTCTCGGAAAAAAAAAATTATTTTCGGAGACGAAGGCTGAATCTGAATGCCGCTTTAGTCGATAAGTTTATTATTTAAGTTTACAAAAAAAAAATTTGTAAAAATTAAAAATACGGTGCTTCTGAAAAAGGGGCCTCGAGAACCCAACGAGGGATACACTACAAGACACCTATATCTACACTTGAAGAGAAAAAAACCAACGTGGGATCTACACTATTAACCAGGTAATGACACGGAGCTTAGCTCAAAGCCAGTAAAATAAGAAGAAGAAGAAGAAGATAAGTAAAGTAATTCTATCGATTGAGTGTTGCCCATGCTTCAACTTTAATCTAAATTTTGGATTTTTATAAAATCCAGACTAAAAGAATAAAAATATTTATACACACCGTTAATGATTCAGAGAATATACTCTTCATTAAATATTGATAAGGTTATAAGAACTCGTGGTGGCAGAAAAAGTTGAAACCATAGACGGACATTTATTTGACTGTAAGCGGAAGGAAAAAATGACAGTGAAAGGAAGAAAGCCTTCTCAAGCATATTATCATGACGTTTCTCTTTGAGATGTAAAAGTAAAACGTCACACGCCACTGAGGGAAATGAGAGAAAGATGCCGATGTTCTTGCGCTCTCTGCGTATGCCAATAGATAATTCCTGTTTTCAAGCTCGACTTTTTCT
>JAPYZB010006092.1:0-13631 GCA_030522745.1 Eupelmus kiefferi | reverse complement strand
CCATGAAGTATATTCATTTTTTCAAAATTAAGTTGAAAATTTTAAAATAATGATTTTTTTTATTTTCAGGCTCTAAAGGTGGTGTGCCCCCTTAAGCACTGAGCAGGCTCTATGCGACTTTCCTCTTGGACGTTAACAGCTCCACCACGGTAGGGACCGGCTCGTCTCGTGACTGGTAGGCGTTAGTCCCGCGTGACGCGATCTTCCTGAGCGAATAATACCGCAATTTAGAGCCAGACCGATATACAGCGTTGCAGGCCGGCGAGCGCGCGCGAACCAACACTTCGCCCACATCGACGGCTCTCATGCGCCCAAGTGTGAGAAGAAAGTCTTTGATGTGGTCGAAGCAGCTCGGCTTCCTCGGAGGAGCGATAAATATTTATTTATGAAGGGAGTGCAAAGGAAGAAAGCGGAGTAAACGAGCCGAGTTCGGCGGCTGTTTTAATGGTCGTCGCTAATTTAATCAGTGACAATTTCGCCACGCCCAGGGCTGTCCTCGCGTCCGCCTTTTTATGGGCGAATTATGCGAAATCGTCACGCCGAGAGCGGAATGGCAATTTTTGGCACGTAAAGTGACACTGGTGCGGCTAGTCGAGCTCCCAGGTGTGATAAAAGTTTTGATACTCAAATATTAAAATGGTGTGTTAAGGTTTGATGTAATATGTTATGAGTATAGTTTTGTAATTTTATTTGATCTTTAATAAAGGGTTCATGAAAATTATTTTATTTTATTTTTTCAATAAAAACCGCTACATGTAATAAATGTTTTTTGCACTGTTAAACGAACATTTCTACAAAAGATACTAAAGTACTAAACTCTAGTTGTATATAGTGATTTAACTCTGTGAAACAATTGCTTTTCTAGTTGCCAAATAAAATAAAAGAAAGAACTGTTATAAATTTTGTTTTTAAGTATTCAAATTAAGTAAAAAACGAAGTTGATTTTCGTATTAAAGAAGCAAAGGAGAAATAAAATTCATCAAAATTATTGGTTCACGCAGCCTCGGACAAAAGCAGCACCGCCGACATGTCAAAAATAAACAATCAAACACGTAAATCTGTTATAGTTTTATCGAAAAGCAATATAAAATTATTTTTAAAAAAACGAAAACAAAGTCCCGCTCTCCGTTCGCGCGCACAAATAAATCGCTAAAACAACGGCATTCTGTGATTCTGCGCGCCGCGTAAATCAATTTCGCACGCAATCTTTCACCAAACAAATGAATCTTGCTTGATATTCGAAGGCCTTGAACGAAAAATAAAAGACGAAAAATGCATGTTTTAACAAGACAATTGTTTCCGAGTCCCGCTACACCTCCGCGCTTCCACTTCCTGCCTCTAGCCGCGCTACCGAAATGACATTGCTTGATTAAAAAGACAGAGACAAAAATTGCTCCGCGGAAAAGAACGAAAAGAGAAAGCCGGCGAAAGAAGAGAGAGAGAGAGAGTGGAAAATGGAGAGCTAGAAAAAAAGAGACGCGGGGGAGAAAAGTATTGTAAATTACTTGTCCGCGGCGAGCGACGCTCGGGCTCATATGCGCGCAAAAACCGGACGTTTTTTGGGGGTTTGGCACTCGGGCGCTGCATCGTTAATGGTAACAGCGCGTTACGCTGCCGTGCGCCCCAAAATATCCCGCGAATATGTGTCCCACCTACGTGGCGGCCATTTGATTTCCGCTGGATGCCAGCTGCGAGAATATTTTTCGCGGCCGCTCGGCCATTCGCTCGTTAATTGGAGCGTATATGAGGCGAGTGTCGCGCGAGATGCGGAACTATACTACTGCAGGATCTGTACTACTTATTCAGTGTACGTTTTCGCCTAGCCGTATGCGTGCATTTTTTTCTCTTTTTTTTTCTTTCTATGTGTTTTTTTTGTTAACGCGTGGCTGGTTTGGATGGAACTCGGGGCGATTCGTATGAAGATTTCTTTTAACGAAACGAATTTCGCTCCTGTTAAATTAATAGCGACTATCGAGCGGTATCGAAAAATACTCTTTTGTGTTTTATTCGCTTGAATAAGTTCAGAGAATGTGAAATAAAGTAGAATTTTCATTTTTGCCTACAGTGCAGTCGAAATGGTGATTTATGTTTTTGAAAATTTAATTAATTAACTTTGTATGAAAATTACGTGTTGTTAAAAAAAAAAAAAAAAAAAATTAATATTTTTCAAATATAGAATTAAATTAAAAATTTTCAGCCGATTAAATTATTCTATGAGCGTTAGTCGTTAAAGTATTTTCCAGATTTCAAAATATCAGTACTGGTACACTTGAATCAAAACAAAATTTTCCGAGATGCTGACTTTATTATACCCTCTTTGCACGAAGATGAGATTTTCCTGGAAAACATTTTCATACGAATATTTAAATCCCAAGTAAGAATCCTCCTTTGACATCGAAAAAGTCTCGAAAAATTACAATTTCGAAAAATGCTTACACACATCGCAAAATCTGCATAAACATATTCATCCCAAACATACCCCTTTGCTGCACAACATCTCGCGCCTCGAACGCACGAGCTGCAGAGAGCGAGGAAATCGAACGTTAAAGTTACGAAGTGGTAACTCTCGCGCTCGGGCTCGACTATTGCCATCATAACGCGCCACGCTCCGATGTATTTGCCGCGTAAACAATAATTAGTCCTTCATTCCAGCGCGCTCGCCTGGGGCATGAAATTCTCCTTTTCATCCCGGCTAAATACATACATAGACATATACTTGACTGAGAGCAGAAGCTCGGCTAGGGGAGCGAAGCGTCGAAATGGAACTCACGGCCCTACTACCCCCGAAGTGTGACACGGGCGGCGCAAGAGCGCATGAAAAGGATGAGATGAAAGAGAGAGGGGGAGAAGTGGAAGACAGAGAGTGGCTAGGCTGAGGAGGAAAGGGAGGATTTAAGGGATGCTTGTAACGTGCGACCTTGTTACTTAAGCCAGTTTCACACTTTGCACTGGATTCGCGCGCCAGCAGCTCTTCAGCTCATGTATGCAAGCGACGAGCTTTCGCTACTACTTTGCGACACGATGTATTTGCATAAATTATTTCGGGCGTGAAGCTGCTTTTGTAGTTTATGTTTTTAAAGTGGGAATATTGGGGATTTTTTCTTTTAGGGAATTTTATTTTTGAATTGATGTCGGTGTGGATGGTAGGTTTAACGGATGGAAGAACCAGACAACTGTTGCGGTAATTCTGGGAAAGTTTTGTGTATCGTCAGTTTGCCAATATTAATCTTAGCTATCTGCATTACATCTCTTGTAATTAAATATTTGCCTAGGAAACAGTAGTACCGGCATGTTGACATGCCGTCTATAGATTCCGAGCATCGTTATGATTTGAATATTTATCAAATATTGACACTGCTTTTGCAGCCGCGTATTCATTCATGAATGAACCTCAATAGTTTGAAATTGTAACCTTTGAAAATAATAATTGCCTTTAATACTTTCAACTAATTAAACAGCGCGCAATTAACGCAAGATGTGATAAAACGTTTAACACTTACACAATAAGGTCATCCTTTAATCCACACCGCCTTGAATCGCGCTCAACAGATGGCCTTGATTCATCCCTAAATAGTCGGGCATCTCTCTTAGCGCCAGAATAAACAAAGGCAAACTGCAGAAAAAGATCGGCGCGCTCAAAGACTTTGCAGAGCCAGCGATGTTTTTACGCCGCCTCGGTTTTGCATTTGTAATCTCTGTATTCTTTCGCGCAGCGAACCCAAGAGAGAAAGAGAGAGAGAGAGAGAACGAAACACAGCGCAGGGACCACGTGACGCATTATGGCAGATTGCTTTCGGACGGGGGTGGGTGGGAGGGTGAGAGGCACGGACAAAGCGAACGCATAAAAAGCACAGTCATAGCCCGGCTCGCTACTCGCGGCAAATGCGCTCGAGCATTAGCTTAATCTTCGTGAAAAGTGACGAGAGAAATTTCCTTCCTAAGACCTTAACCGATTCTCGTTACCAGCTCGCGCGCTACCAAATGATCGTTACTGTCCGCGTCGTCGTTTATAAACTTTTTTTCTACGCTTCCGCGAATAATATTTAAATGCGAGTACAAAGGCATTATTTCGCTTTGAATATTTAAGCGCTTTGCTGTTTTTGGATGCTTTTTTCATATTAAAGATGAAATTAGCTTCAAAAATTTTGCTTTTCGTTTGTTTGGCCGTCAAAACGCCAAGTTGGGATAATGTATTTACTCACGTAGAACGAGTTGCGAAACAAAGAAACGTGATTATGCGAGCCGTACGAAATGAAATTTAAAAATCTCTTTAATTAGGGACTTTTTTGTGCGTTTGCTCCGTTTTGAAAGAAAACTATTTAATTTAAAAAAGAAATATTTCAATAGAAATATGTATGAATTTTATTGATCGATTTAATCGACCAGTAATAATTTTATTTTATTTATTTCTGTTCTGAAAATCTACTTTCATAGGAAAGTTTATATATATTTATTGTATATAGAAATCTTATTTAAGAAAAAAATGAAATATTATCAAAAAATATATTTATCAAAATAGTACTTTCTTTTAAAGTAGAATGTCAAATCGAACATTTACAAATAAAAAGAAAATTGTTGCTGATTCGTTAAATCTATCAATAAAATTTAAGTACATTTTTTTTAAAAAATCACTTCTTAAATGAGCATTTTAAATGAGTGCTAATAAAAATTTACAAAGCTTGTAACCGTCCGATGATTACTTGTCGTTTATCGTTCGTCTATACATTTATACGTGATGCCGCTACAATCAATGAGCCTTCTAATGAGGCTCTCGCCTATCAGCTAAATATGGATCGCTCTCTTGCTCGTCGTGGTTCAAACGATCCACAGCGTATTGACTGCTATTCAAGCTATCCAGAAACCTACACCATAGACAATCCGAGGATTTATCTATTCTGATTCACATTTTAAGCCACTGGAAGCAAGGAGATCGAGACGATGAGCGATGAGCTATCATATCTCCTCAACATCGAGTGACATAAGTATTTTGAATCTGCGCAATTTATAAATGCAAAGTATGCGAGGTAATAAAATAATTGAACATATATATTCTTGATTAAATATTTATTTTATTGTCCTGATTACGGTAATATATATATATATATATATAATATATATATATAAAGTAATAAAGGCTTCAAGTTATGTTTGACCGATCAATAAAACCTTTTAATAAAGAACGCTGTCGACTATAATGAACTATTATAAAAATATAACATTCTTTTGAAAGTTGGCTTGTTAGTTTTTCTGTTTGGAGTGAGTACGCGATAGAATTCTTCTTCAAACAAAAATTTTTTACAATTTAGACTTACTCGACTTTAACTTGGACATTTCCATGAGTATATTATATTTATATAATAAAGGAAATTTAATTATTTTGCGGTTAATAACAAGTTCTTTGGGATTTACAAATATTATTTTTTACTTTCTAATTAAATTATAATTAACTTTTTATCTCATCTCAAACAATAAGAGCAACAAAAATCTGAAACTTTATTTGAACTCTCCAGACAAGCGTATCTAAACAGCCTAATCAAAAACCCCTAATCCGCCCCAATAAAAAAAACATCACACTTCCCATTACCAACTCAAAATTCCAGCCAACCTTTTTTCCATCGCGATCGCTGTCATCCCCGCATTGTATTAGCCGGAGCTTTCCGTAGCCGCGGGATCAACATCCGGCGGACAATATTTGGCCGGCTCAAAATTCGCGTGCTCGCTCGCGCTTCCGGAAATAAATGTGCGCTATAGGCACACGCGCGCGCAAGTGCAGCTCGGCCAGGGCGCGCGCGGGTCAACCGAATGCGTCCAAACTCTCGAACAAACAATCAATCTTTCCGGCTATAATTCATAGCGCAGGGAGGGAGAATCCCGGCGCTCTATACCTATGTAGAAAGCGAGCACGGGGCGCAAAATAAATAATGCATACGCGGACGACATATGCCGCTTGCCGTGAGCCGGCCCCCTCTGGTATCGGGCTGATCCCTCTGAAAAGTTAAGGATCTCGCTTTCTCTCTCTCTCTCTCTTTATCCGTGGGAGAGAAGAGAGTTTGCGCGGCTGCATTGATCATTCTAAAATCAGGCTGCTCAGAAATTGGTGAGATACGAAGGCGGTGTCTTCGTTTGGATCGTATGTTCTTTTTTTATATGTGAACTTGCTTGACACACAAATGGGTCAGCATTTGAGGGGAATATGTTAACTTAATTATAAAGTTTGATTTGTGAGTTACTTTTATGCATTTATAGTATTTCAGAGAGAGAGAGTGCTGTGCATTTTTTATGTGTGGAAAAACTGAGCTGTTAAAAAGATAGAACTACTGAATTAATAATGTCGACCAAGAATTTATTTTAAAAGTTTAAACAATCCATTAGTTTTAATCTATTTTCGAAAAATGTTTATTGTTTTTAGTCGGAATAAAAAGGTTTTCCTAAAAGAGTTCCTGGATTATGGATCACAGATTCGAATTAAAGTTTGGAATATGTTGTTAAATTTCAAAATATGAAGAAATCCGGAATATTAGTCAATATTGGTTCGAAAAAGACGAGCTATTCATATTTTCAGTTTCAATTCTATAAAATATTGAAAAAAGATGCCACTTTTCTGCTACGATAGAAAATTAAACTAAAGAAAAAGAGCTTTCATCTACTTTTTGCAGAATTAGTAAAGCTTAACCCTTTAAAAATTATAACAGGTCAAAAATAGGTTTAAAAAATGTGCGCAAAATTAAAATTGTAGTTCTTAAAGCTTCCGCGGTGCATTTTTGTTATTTAACTTTAAACAGCTAAAACTTTTTAAGAAGCTTTTCTAATTCTTGAAAAAGTAGATAAAAGTTTGTTTTCTCTAATTTAGCAGATTTTAGCAGATGTATGTACAGTTTTTCTAAGCTTTATATTATTTATTTTTAAATATTAAAAATAAATCATTATCAAATCCGTGATCCGGAATCCTGAAATTCTAACTAAGTAGAAAGTTTGAATTAAACATTTTATAATAATACGTAGCATAAAATGTATTCATTATATTACTATTATTATTTAACATATGTGTCACCACACTATTGTTGAAATATGTAATTGTCTATTTCTGCTAATTGACTTCTTGGCGGTTTCACAATGCCAGTAAAGATTTTTCCAAGTCACCCTTCCTTTATCTGTCATATTATTTTTCTGAGAAATGTTGAGTCACTTTAGTTAATGCATCAGCGCATTGTAGATTATTTATTGTTTCTGACTAACAACTTACTATCATTCATTCCTTTATAACTGTTACGATAGAATCAGGTAATAGCAATATTACGAAAAATATTATTTTCTTTTAACAATATTTATTAGTATAAAATAAAAACAGTATATATTGACAAATTGGTTTTAGTATTTGAAAAATTAGTCACCAACTTTCAAAAATTTTTATTAGAGATTAATTTTGATATAAGTCATATCTTCTTTCTAATCCCGAAAAACCATCATTAAACTAAAGTATCAACTCAAGTCAATCAAAATCTTATAGATAAATCTATCACCATAATCAGCCATTCCAAAACCCAACCCCACCACCCACAACAACCGCCAATAACTCCAAAGAAAAAACACTCAAACAACCACCAACCCCCACATAAAAAAATCGTATCGCTCAAACGAAAAAGCAGCGATCCCCTCCGACGCTGAGCGACAACTTATGCTTACCAAAACAGCCGCCACACCGTTTATCGCCCTCCAGCAATCGTATATTTCTCCTACAAGGCGTGCCGGCAAAAAGAATGCTCGCACAGCGCATAATACACCCGGACGAAAGAGCGCACAAAGTAAAATCTACGACTCGCGCCGTCATGGGAGCCGTACGCTCCCAAAAGAGAGAAAGATGATCGGCCCGAGCAAGAAACGAAATAAGCGCATAAGAAACGGAGCGCGCCCTGCTCGGGGAAAGATGAAGAAAGAGCTGCGAAAACACGTTTAATTCCGTTCGGCTGGATTTTTTCCTCCCGGCAAAAGCAGCGACGGCTCCCCGTGGGAAGCTAAATTCAAAAGCCCGCACAATGAGCCGGAACGCGCGGCGTTCCGCTCGCTCTCGCGCGATTAATGCTCATCGATGTAGATTCAGCGCGCGCTCGTTTCTTTTGGAAAAAACGAAGGGGTTATAGTCGGCCTCGTAACTTTCCAATTTTTCGCCGGCTCCTGTTTTTCAGCTCTTCGAAAAAACTTGGCCGGATTCCGAAATTCTAGGGAAAATTAACTTATAGGGACAGAGAGAGGAGGAGGCGGGGGCGCGCACGAGTTTCTCCTAGTTTGGCTCTGAGCGCGTACTTTCAGCTTTTCTCCGAGCGGCCCGAGGCGAATATTCGCCGCGCAGCCGGCATAAAGACGTCGGGACGTGCCGCATATGTATATACGAGGAGGGGGGATGTGTAAGAGGGCCGTGGGGAGCCGGAAGTCGCGCCGGATATCCTCATTACGTATTTCATGCACGGGAAAAGGCAAAGGCTATGCGCTGCCGGTGCGCTGCTGGGTCGGCGGAAAAATTTCAGGGATATGAAAGTTATTTCGATGCCCGAGCGCGCGTTGATGCCCGGGATATGGCCAGTGGCGGTGACCCCTTTGCGGTTGTAACAAGGGTCTTGATGTATGCATTGAGGAGGAGTTAGGGGGATCAGCGCAGGAGTTTGGGGAGAAAACAAATCTTTATGGGATGCTTTACGGGGGGATAAACAATAGGTGATCGAGAATGGAGTGGCCGAGGGGTGGGGGAATGGAAACATTGATTCTGTCGGCACTGATTCGCGCGTGATGGTTATTTTAGTGTGTTCGTGTTTGGTGATTTGTTAAAGTGTCTTAATTATGAATTTGAGATTCGCTCGAAAACACTTTTTATGATACAAAGCTGTTGACATTGAGTTAATAATTTTATTAAAACGAAGTTGTTTAAAATTAAAAAAGTAGACGCAGACCGCAAATCATCGTAGACACAAGCGCGCTCATTGTCAGGAATAATAAAAACAGTCTGAGCGAGAAACACTAAAAGCGCACGAATTATTCGAGTGAAAAGTTTCAATGGAATAAAAAGCAAAGGCGTAGTAAAACAAAATAAAATCGCGCGTAAAGTCAGTTCCGCGAACGCCCCCTACCTTCTCTCTCTTAGCAAAGTTATAATAATAATTTGAATCGAAAAGAACTCTCTCGCGAACTTGAGCATAATAATAAATAAGTTAGCGCCGCCGTCTGCGTATACTATATATACAAAATACGTATATATAAGCGCGAACACACTCGGAGGGAAATCGAGTTTGAAAAGCAGCCGGCTGAATTATTCTCGCTTATATAACACAACGGGGCGACGATGACGGATTCTCGAGCCGTTAAAACGTTAACAAGGTCGGAAAGAGCCACTTCCTAAGGATCGGGCGCGCGCGCGAGCTTGCGGAGAAGTGAAAAGAGGGCGGCAAGAAGCCCTTCTCGTATCTGTTGCTGCCCTCGGTACAAGCAGCCAGCGTTTTGCCGGAGGAGAGTGAGAGAGCTGTTTTGCATCTCAGATAGAAGTGCTGCTGCAGGTGATAGAGTGCTTGCTGAGAATGTCAAAATTAATGTGTATGATTTTTTTTTGTTTTAAGGTTTTTAATATTTTTGGTAAGGTGTTTGCTACTATTAAAGGTTGTGTTTATTGTACGCATATTGTATATTTGCTTTGAATTTGTAATATTTTGTATTGTAATATTTGATTTAATTGTTGTTCAACATAAAAAATGAATTTCGCTGATATTGCTTTGACAATAGAGGTGGAAAATTTTTATGTGAAAAAAGTCAGTTAAAATGTTCAAATTATTTTCATCTCGGATGAATAAATTTTTGTAAAATTAAAAAATTTTTCATCTACGTTCACTCACAAAACGTATCTTTTTAAATTAGTTTCCTCTTTCCGCTTCAAGCAATGCTCCTCAATTAGCTAATTAAATCATTCCATCATCGTTTAACAGACGGAACCGTCAACCCAGACAATAAAATTACAGCCACTCAAAAAACTAGCAATCCCAGCAAATGAGCATTAAACGACGACAAATTGACTCCCTCGAAAACTATCCGGGAGTAAAAAGCATTCTAGAACTGATAAATCAATCCAGCCATAAATAAACCGCGCAGCCGAGCCATCTCTGCCAAACAATTAAAAAGCTCCGAAATCCTCGGGTTTACAATCAATAACCAGAAAACTACGCCGTTACACGCATCCAGAATGACAAATGTACCCCCGGCGCGTTAAAAGTACAAAGCTCCCCGTTTAGTTCCTCCCCCGTGCGACGACAGGATGAAATCTCTCGTCTACCCGAGCTTCAAGGGGGGAATCCCCCCACTCTCTCCAACCAACACTCATATATAACCGTCGATCTCCAGCGGCGATTATTTTGACAAGAGGACTCTCGACGCTGAAAGTAGCTGGGGCATTTAGAATCGTATTTAGAGGAGCGAGCGCGTGTGCCCCCCGCCCCCCTATTGCACCCTTTCTTCGCGCGTCGATCCATCAACGCGCGCGTAAGAGAGAAAGAGAGAGAGAAAGCCCGGCCCCGAGAGTTAATACGAATTTTCCCCTCGGGAGTCCCTCTCCCCGTGTACAAGCACGCTGAAGGATATAGATATATGATAGAATTATGGTTCCCCCATGCTCCCATTATAGAAGCATCTCTAACATTCCACCTATCTCTCTCTCTCTTTTTCTTCCCCCTTCGTCTCTCCATCTCACATGCTTTCTATCTCTCTCTCTCTCTCTCTTGCTCTTTCTCGTGCTGAAATTCACCTTGCGACGCGCGCTAACAACTCCACTTGCGAGCGCTCGGAAATCTGCACGCTCTTGCACGTGCGGTTGTCATCTCTCCCCCTCATTCTGTAGCTCAATCTCTCTTTGCTCTATCTACGCAACACGGTGCAGAGCTATACGTTATACCTATACATAGCTCACTTTTCCTCCTTTTTCCGAAATCTCAGAACAGATACGCGAGCGATTGTCGTCGCGTAGCAGCTGTGACGTACACAGCCGCCTGCTCGTATCTCTCTCGGCTGTGTTTAAGCGTTTCGTCTGTGATAACGCAGGCGCTCGAGTTTGCTGACTGGGCCTCTTAATGGTGGCTGCCGGTATAGAGACATTACGCGGTTCTGTTTCTCGCGGACGTGTTTATGCGTGCGTGTAAGGGCTGGCACGTTGCGTGATGCCGTTTTGGATAATAAAATTTATATCGCTCTTTATAGTGAAGATCTGGCGTAGTGGAAAATTTTGGACAAGCGTGGCAGTGTGGTTATGCTTATTTTTGGGACGTGTTGGTAGAGAGGATTTGGCGGATTTTGTAGCTTCAGCAGTGAGCGAAAGTTTAATATAGAAAGGTATGAACAGCGGAATGGTTTTGCCGCGTTTTTGAATTTGGACGTGGGGTTGGAGGAATACTGAGTGTGCATTTTTTGGGGTTTCGATAGGAATTTTGGGAAATTTCGATTTATTTAATCAAGAAAGTAATTTCTTAAAGTAGGATTTTAAAGTACTTCTTTGATGCTTGCCCGGAGCTTTTAGATCGATGGGTAAATAAATACGAAAGTACATTAATAATGGATCATAGTAAAACTAATTTTCAGAATATAATGAAGTGGGAATATCTAAGGCTTCACATGCATTTATATTGCTAGTTTTAATTATTTAATGTGTGATGAGAAATACACTTTTAAAAATTGGTTAAAAATTTAGTTACCTAAAAACTAATAAAAAAGACACTTAAAAATAACTGAAAATACATTTAAGTATTCAAAAATTTAATTATCATTTTATTAAAAATTCAATCAAACTTCGAGAAGTTAATTGAATATAAAAGCAATTTCTAACAGTGTATTCGATCAAGTAAATGAGACATTTAAAACAAGATGCATTTAAATATTTATGTACATTATTGATTACCAAACTGATTAAATTTTATACTATCTCAATCAAATTAAGTTTATGAGAGTTTAACGTTTATGGACGGATACAGAAGTTCACATAAAGACAAGAAGTTATGACATCCTTCAGGTTGTTCTATAATACATAATTATAATATGAAATAAAAATAAGATTTGATAAAAACTCGAAATTATAGTGTTTATGTATCTTGTAAATATATGATATAATAATTAGTTATTTCACTATATCCACTAAAAATTCTCGATTATTATATCAGAAAAAATTTTCAAAGTCACCAATCAACTCCAATCCAAACTTTGTAACACGATTCAAACCAGCCACATAATTACACGAATTTTAACACACCACGCACAAATCAGACACTCACAGTATCCTCAGGCTCTTTCAGAACGCGAGTACCCGGTGTATATAGTCGCTCGTAGTGCCGCGGACGCGTATCGGGCTCGCATAACTATACGCAAGCATGTTATTGCCATTATGTTTTGATGTCGTATGCAGAGCGCGCTAGGAGTTTGTTACGCCGGCAGGCTTGCCGTCCATAAAGCCCCGGTGAAAAGTGTGTATCGAGCTGCCATTTTCTCTGTCGGGGGGCCGTATAAGAGCGGCACATTTATGCCTGGCTCGTAACCCAGAAAAAGGCCCTGCAGGCGCTCGATATTCGGCGCATGAGCGCATAAACCTTATATATGTATATATACAGGCGCATATAAGCGCGTGCATATCATTTTCTATTCTCTTTCTGTCTGCTTGCAGATCCGGATTTCAAGGAGCCAATTAATAACGTGACAGCGCCCGTCGGCAGAGAAGCCATACTTGCATGCGTCGTCAAAGATCTGGCTGCTTATAAGGTGAGATTGATGCTTTCGTATATGTAGTTGCGCCCCTGATCATTTTAGAGTGCCGGCAGTTACATTTTTATGGCCACGGGGGTGGAGGAAGGCGGATGAGTTGTAATTCATGATATGGCTACATGGATTTTACGATTTGCCATATTATTTTTAAAAGACTGCAAAGTAGGATGCGCGAGCTCGCATCGCTCTATAAGATCTTTCACAATCGCATTATCATCGTACCTGGGATGCTTTATCGGGCTTCTGTTTTGTTTTGAATATTGCTGCTTTTTTGAGTTTGTTCTTTCGTTTACCTGGAGTGGATTTTCATTCTGTTCACGTAAAATAAAAATAGCGTTAGTTAAGAAACTGAAGAAATAGGATTTTTTCCCTCGAAAGCGCTTCTATGAAATTTCAAAACGACCTAGCTTCGCGAACAAAAGACGTACGTGATCATGTCATAAAGGATTTTGAAGAATAAAACGTTCTTTCTTAAAATATTTTCATAAAAATGATACGAGACTTTTTTGAAGAGCTTTGAATCTAAAGTCACTTAATCAGTATAGTCAATATATAATGAAATAAGCTAAAAACAATCAATAACCTAAATACGTTTTTATTTCAAAATTTTAATTGTTTATTTTTAAAGAATAAAGTTGATTAAATGTTATACTTCACTGCCTTTCTGTATATGTTAGTGCAAATATCCAATAGTTCCAAGAAACTTCTCTGAGAGATGATTTGATATGGAGATGAAGGCTACTAATCTGACATTAGATAGAAGATCTCAATTATACAATTATATACATCTACAAATACTGTACTATTATTTATGCATCTTAAGTACGCAGAATAATCAATAAACAACATAAATATTC
>JAPYZB010006086.1:0-13577 GCA_030522745.1 Eupelmus kiefferi | reverse complement strand
CCCCGCATTTCCATGCCCGGCGTAACCGCAGAAATCTCGAACATCACGACTCGGCAGAGCTGCTAATTGAGCATTTCAAAATCGCATATCCCAGCTTCGTTTTCCAATCATACCGCGAACGTCAATAATTCTAGCCGGAGCCAGAAACAATTGCCACTCGTTACATCGCCGAGGGAGAGAAAAAGACGCGCGCGGCAGCAATGCCGGGAAGAAGTATTGCAGTCGGCAATGATCGATATGCACCGTGAGAGGGAGAGAGAGAGAGAGAGGGAGGATCGTCGCTTTTCAATTACACCGCTCAATTACTCGCGCGGC
Source organism: Eupelmus kiefferi (assembly GCA_030522745.1). Lineage (NCBI taxonomy): Eukaryota > Metazoa > Arthropoda > Insecta > Hymenoptera > Eupelmidae > Eupelmus > Eupelmus kiefferi. The sequence continues at coordinate 13,262 of JAPYZB010006086.1, read as the reverse complement.
GTGCATAACGGTGCCCCCCTCCCCTCCCCCCGTTGAGATAAACCACAAACTCCATCTGCTCTCCGGCTCTCTGTTTCTCTTTTGCGCATCATGAGAATCCCCATCGGCATTATCGAGCGAAACTTTTTCAGGCTTGTAATTGCCTGGACGCGCTCGTCTTTTTTTCTCTCTAATTTATAGCGATCGAGTTTTTTAATTCATCTGTTGCTCACGGGATGTGAAATTTTTTAGTTTTCTGAACCTAACGCCAGGTTTAGCTCTTCAAGTTAAACTCTCATGTGTACAGATTGACAAAATGTGAACACGAATGTTTAAATCATCAGCGAAAGTCCATCCATTTGAAATAAAACAATTTGAAAGTTCATCCCGGCAAGTCATTGTGCTCGAAAAGTCCTTACGTCATATTCCGAAGTGCGCTCAAAGGCCAAAAGCGCTGCTCGCTAACTCTTTGAAAGCGTCGGGCGTATCATCCCTTTACGATCCATTATCGTGAACAACAGACCGTCGAGAGCAGCTCTCTCTCTCTCTCCTCTGGTCGTGCTCGGCGCGCCATCATCGCCGAGCTCTTAATCGTCCATTCCAACTACTGGAAAGTGCATAATCGCCGAGGATGCGAGAGAGCGGTGGCAGCGGCAGCTCTGGGGCTTCGGGATTATTCGGGCTACACGAGAGCGAGCGAGAGAGAGAGAGAGAGTACAACAACCGCCCTAGGCCATATGCAGCCTGCCGCCGTGTTGTGCTCAAGTGGCACTAGTGTGCGCACCGGGAGAGCCGGCAGATTGTATTTGTGAGAGAGACAGAGAGAGAGAGAGGGATGGACATGAATGCGGATCCGCAGAGAGCTGGAGAGAGGGGAATATACCAGTACGTACCAGTGCTCTCTCGCGCTAGAGCGCTCTCTGGCTTTGCACGAAATATTTAGGCGGATTGCTCGGAATGGTGTGTAGCTCGGTACGCGCAACGACGACGGACGTTACTGCCAATTTGGCCTATTGCATTTTATATCGCGCGAGCGCGGCGTTGTTTTTGAAAAATTTATTTTTCGCGATATACGTCGACGCGCTTGTTTACCGAGGCAATTGTGACGATGATCTTTTAGACCGGAGCGTCAGTTTTTATTGTTGATTTTTCAGAATTGGAAAAATAAATACGCGAGGAGTTGGAACAAAGTATAATATTTATCCCATATTGTGGGACTATTGGTTTAACTTTTAAAAGTCCTGTTGGAACACTGAAACAATAGGATGCGCGGCGTACCTGGCTCTCTGGAAAGGCAAATTTAAATGCAGGACACGGTCCAGCACAAAGACAGATAGGGATGACACGTAGCCGCGGAAGAGCGACGTATATACAAAAGCGACTAGGAAACAGGCAGCTAGAGAGTGAGAGAGAGGGAATGGCGTAAAAGGGAATAAAAAGAGAGATGGATTATGAGTGACAAGGGCGGGATACGCGCGCGTTCGAGAGAGCGAATAGAGGCGCGCGCGCGGAGAGCGAAAATAAGAGATACGAGCCGAGTGAGAGAGAGGAAGAGAAAATCGACGACCAGGAAGAGAGACAGTGTATACGCTCGCGCTGATGGAGAGAGGGAGGGGGGGGCACTGCGCGTTGTAGTGGCTGGGTATAGAGCAAGAGAGGAGAGAGTGAGAGACGAGACTGTGCGGGGCCCCTCCGGGTAATAACAGTAAATCCTGAGCAATAAATCCCTCTTCTCTCTGTCCGTTCGTCGCTCCCTACTGCTCTCCTCTCCTCTCCTCTCTCGCTCGCTCTCTCGGCCAGGCGCCCCTTTATCTCGCGCACATATAGTTTCCACTCCTCCGACGCGAGCGAGCGCGCATCGGCTTGCATTGTAAATCGTTCCCATGCCTCTCTCTCTCTCTCTGGCCGCTGTATACGCCACGCACGTATAGGTATATACACACAGAGTGGGTTAACGACGCTAGCCCGCACGCGGTGTGGAAGTGGGGAGAGAGAGAGAGAGAGAGAGAGAGAGAGAGGAGCACTGCGCGTAGCAACCGCGAGGGCTCGACCGCTCTCGAGCCCTGGAATCCTCGATCGACGCTAGAGGGAGTGACCCTGAACCCTGCGCTCTCGCGCGCACTCTCTATATCTCCCTCTCCCTACCTCTCTCTCTCTCTCCCGTAATCCAAGCGTCTTATTCGGAAACGCGCCGGAATTAACGTGCTGCGGGTTATTACCTTTTTGTTTCTGCCCGCGCGAGGATCATACAGATATTGGAGCCTACACTTGACGGGACGTCGCATTGGAGCGCTGAGCGAGGGATGATGATGAGGGCCGACGCTTTCGGGGCTTTATGGCTGAAATCGAGAAGTATTGCGGCCATTGTTGCCTGACCATTGTCTAGGATTTATTGGGGGTGTGCTAAAACTAAATGATGTCTTGAGGGAACGGTATTCTTGCCTTTATTATTTTCGCCGTTTTACTCTTGCGTAGGCTTTGGCTCTACCTGCCAGAATTACGCGCTTAAACGTGCTTTTATTTTCAGATTAAAGTAACGGATGAAACAATTCGAGTCTTGTGTTTACGTGGTTGGCTGCCAAGTTTAGTCTTTGAAAGCCGGACATTGTTGATCTTTTAATTGTCATTTCGACAACGATCTTTAATTATTCCTTTTTTCATCGTCTATCAATGCTCCTTTTGTAATCGTCTAACTCAGAAATATAACCACCTGGTTATACATCCTCTGTGAGTTCTTTGTCCAACTCTAACACGGGCTCACTACGAGTGAATCACGTACGAATTATCCATATTGAATCTGCAGCTTCGTGTCGGTTCGCTTCCTCCTATACCACCCGTCGGATCGGAAAAGTGGCGTCAACGAGACTAGTTATTAGACCGGTCGAAAGCTCGAGCAATTTTGTATTAGCAGGCCGGTATTTCTGATCACGAAGCTTCGATAAATCCTGGTATAGATTTATCACGTAAAAAAGGAATTCACGTTTGGTTCTAATTACAACACTGTAAAAATGCGTGGCTCGGTCATCGCTTGTTTCTTTAACGATGAATAAACTTTGTTACGATGAAAATGATTTTTGAACGCGAAATTAATGTCCATGTTCATACTGTAATTGTAAATCCACATTCATTAGAGTCGATGTCAGAGTACGCTCGTAATCGAATTGCCCATCAAAATGATGTAAATTAATCGGATGATTAAGCTTGACGTCAACAAAATAATTACAAAAGCAAAATCTCGCAAAGCTAAGCCGGAATCCAACGACTGTCTGGCCTAGTGTAATCAAATTAAACACTCGCTCGTCTTCCGAAACAATCGGCCAACTATTCCTGGCGGCGAGCATCGGTTCAATATTTCGCAACGGCTCTGACGACGTATTTACTCGGTGGCTCCTCTGCCAACTCGGCGCAACTATCCGTCAACAATGAGGATTCCTCGCCAGTTCAGACATCTCGTCTGCCACTTTAGCTTCCTCTCCTCTATTTCGTGCGATCGCCCATAGTGTTATGTTATGCCTTGTATTCGTGTATATGAGACAGACGCATCCGAGGGTCAGAAGGAAACGCGAGCGCACGCGAGGTTCCGTGTGCCGAGGGGAGGGAAAAGATGGCAGATAGGCGGCTGGAATATAATGGAATAATAGGCACTGGCTGCTTAGAATCAAGTGGAATGAGTTCCGTTCCTCGTTTTTTTTGCGACAGATGTGTACACGCTAGAGGAACGGTTTTGAGGGCTTGAGGAAGGCTTTTATTGTTTTGGTTAATTTTAATGATCACGTGTCTTGTGTTTTTAAATTTGGTGATTAAGATGCCAGGTTACTTTAAATTGAAAATTTATTATTCATGTTCACGTGAGCACTTGAATGAATTGGAGGAATGACTTCCAGAATAACAGCAAATTACTTACAGTTTGTAAAATTACAACATCGATATTCCTCTGAGCCATTAGCTGTCAAAATACAGGGTTTTAATGCGATCCTCGCCTAGCAGACTACACGAGGTCAGCGACGAACGAAATTGGCCAGAAAATAACCAATTACAATGTACGGCTAATAAATACTTTCTCGTAAAATAACACACTTCATCATTTAATTATACACTATTTCCCCCCGCGAAACGTCAATACACTCCGTTTCGAAAAAAGCAGCAAGCACTTAGCTTTCATTTTTTTTCCGTATACTTACAGACAAATTGCTCCCTAATTAGCCAGCGCATTTTAAATACTTTTAACTCGCGCGCTTGCGCGCATATACACGTACACAGATGCGCTCGTTTAAAACGCGCGCACACCAGTGCAGCCAGACCCCCTGGAGATCCGGCACCGGTCGCGTGATTCACCGGGGGCATCAAAGGGATTAGCCTCGTAAACCAACTCCATAATCCGACTACGGCGTGCGCACACATTCAAGTGCAACGCCTGCCTCTCTCTCTCTTTGTGTCGCGTGCGTCGCCTCTATCCCTTATCCCTCGAAATGACCGCGAGCGTGCGAATCATCGATCGGCGCGGGGAAAGTGGGGAGGGAAGTTCGATATCCGTTACCCGAAACAAGGACATTGAAATCCAGGCTCTAGAGGCGATAATGCGATACTGCTTTCGATGCTCCGATGCTTTTGGTTGCTTTGCGGACTCTCTCTCTCTCTCTCTCCGTTGCTGCCGAGCGAGCGTTTTGGGTTTCTAAATATTGATTGATTGGGACATGCAAGCCGAGTGCGTGGATCGGGTGGCACTGAAATATCCTGTGCAGCAATGATGCGCTCTTTTGATGAATGTTGTAGCACGGCGATGAATTTTATTTTGGCTTTGATAGTCGTTACGTTATTAAGTTTGGTTGAGATGAAAGAGAATGTGTAATAAATATATCAATATCAATGTAATACCCCAGATATTATCATTTTTTTTAATTTACATTTATAAATGTTATAATGTGTCAACTGTTTGAAATTTAAAATACATTTTTAAAGATGAAATTTAAAATACATTTTTAAAGAACATATTTTATTAAAACTGGAGGATTATTAAAAAGAGACCTTGAACGTATAAAAATCCCATTCACCAACGGTTCATAATTGAAAGAACCGTCTATCAAATTACTTATCTTTAAAAAACTTTTATAATTATTTCTCCTCGAATTTTATATTTTAAATATATAAGTCATTATATTTTAAACTTAAATATCTTTTAATTATGTTAATGTAACAAACCTGCATAGAGTTGACTAACCGAGCCCCATTGTTTGTTCCAGAGAAGAGCAGCGTACGCAACAACCGCAAGCGGCGCATAAGCGAGGGCTCGACCCGCGACAAGAGCGAGCCGAGCGAGTCCGTTCTACAGTCTCGCCAGGAGGACCGCGAGAACAAGGGCCCGCTGTCGGGCAAGCAGGCAGGCAACCGCACGCCCCGCACGGCCGTACTCGAGGAGACGAACGTCGCCTCGTCGCCTGCAGCGGCAGTCGCGAAGCTACGCCAGCGGCGCGTACCCGGCGTCAAGTCGAGCAGTCCCGTGGCCGTCGAGAGCGCGCTATCTCAGCGCCCGGTGCGTAGGAAGACCCGGCTCGAGGTAAGCAAGCTCGTCGACGAGGACTCGGAGGAGGGCAGCGAGGAGCAGCTGCCGACGCCGGCCCAGCTCAGGCTCCAGAGGAAGGAGCGGCTCGCCGCAGCCAAGTCGCTCAAGGAGTCCGAGGAGGAGGACAAGTCCGAGAAGGAGGACAAGAAGGAGGATCCTCTCATAAAGAGGCTGAGATCGAGCCTGCTCGCCGACAAGGCGAGAAAGGAGGCCAAGGAGGAGAAGAAGCTCAAGGCGGAAGAGGCCAAGTCGGAGAAACAGATCAAGAAGGAGTCGGCAGTCAAGTCGGAGGAAGAAGAGAGCAGCGAGTCAAGGGAGCGAGATAGGGAACCTGAGCCACCACCTTCCGACAAACGCCTCCTGGACACGGGAGGCTCGGGAGGCGAGGCCAAGCCGACTGCCAAGGTAGAGCCGAAGAAGGAAGAGCCAGAGGAGAGCGCCAGCAAGGTCGAAGCCAGCAGCAGCAGCAGCAGCAGCAGCAGCAAAAGCAGCGATGCTAAGGACCAACCGCGACCTAATGGCGAGCTCCGGAACAAAGAACCCAAGCCCACGAGCAAGTCTAACCTGCAAAGTACAAAAGACAAGGCTGCAGCAGCAAGTGTGCAAGCCGAGGGCAGCAGCGCGGGCCTGAAGAAGGACGAGCCCGAGGAGGTAAGAACGGAGAAGAAGGAGGAGGAAGCAGGAGCGGCCACCTCGAAGAAAGAGGAGGCTAAAGGTGGCAAGGTAGTCGAGTCGTCGAAGCCGAAGGAGCTGCTGGTGGGGTCCAGCAGTCGCGACTCAGGCACCGTGCTGGAGAGACTGAGCCCGTTGAGCGCCGGCGGCCGCAGCCTGCTCCTGCAGCACCAGCAGGAGGAGCAGGAGCGAAGTCGGCACAACGAGAGTCCCGTCATCCTCGTCGAACGCCTGAACAAACCGCCGCCGGCTCAGCATCATCACCAGTCCCCCCATCACCATCACCAGCCGCCTTCGCACCATCACCAGCCTCACCACCTGAGCTACCACCATTCGGTGCCCCACCACTCGCTGCTTCACTACCCGGTCGACCCGCCCCATCATCATTCTCTAGCTCATCCTGGTGCTCACCACCTGAGCTCGGTCGATCTTCTGCAGCAGGTTGCGGCGCAACACCAAGCGCAGCAGAAGCAGGAGCAGCAGCAGCAACAACAACGACAGCAGCAGCAGCAACAGCAGCAGCAACAGCAGCAGCAGCAGCAGCAGCAGCGGGCCGGTGGTAGCGATGATGCCGGTAGCCTCATGGAGGTGGAGGCCGGGGTTGGTGGAATCGGTAGCGGCGTGTCTGGGATCGGTGCCACTGGCCTGTCAGCTTCTGGCAGTGGTACGATCAGAGCCGGCGGCGGTGGTTCAGGTGCCTACGGCGACAGCGGCAGCGACAGCGGGGTAAGCTCCCTGAGGAGCGCCGGCTCCGGTGACGAGCGCAGCGGCAGTCGCAGCTCGGCCCTCAGCGCCGAGGAGACGACGAGCGCCACCTCGTCGACGCCAAATTCCGTGCCGGGCACGGCCTCAGCTACGCCCGCGCGCGTCTGGCACGTGCAGAGCGTTCAGCACACGTCCCTGCTGATGGCCCATCCACAGGCGCCCAGCGCGGCGCCACCTGGACCGGGAGCACCCGGACTCACGGCCCCGGTTGGCTATCAGACCGGAGGAGGTCCGGGACCACCACCGAGCCATCACCATCCAAGTCTGGCTCAGGAGATGATATGGAGACCACCAGCGAGGTTCCTGCCGCTACCGCCGAGCATCCCGACACAGCCCAGCCTTGGTGATGTCCTGGAAAGGGACAGGCACGAGAGAATATTAAGGTAAGATGTGAGCTTTGTTTGTTTAAATGATAAATATCCCCGAGTCGCTGCCAAAATGGTAATGATTGAAGAAAGTTTAAAATGATTTAGATATTGATTGGTTCTAATATTAGAAATAAGCATTGTAAACTATATACGGTAGTTTTAGACAGGAATAACCGAGCGAGTGAGTTCAATAAATCAATTTCATTTCAATAAACCATAGATAATTCAAATTTAAAAAATGTACTTTCTCCTACTATAAAACAAACATAAAATACATTAAAATCCCACCTTTATAAGCTAGAAGAACTCTTTTCTCGCCACAATCAAAACCGAAATCATCATCGCACTGGACCCATCAATTATCGCCGCGATCTCAAACCGTATACGCAGCTTTTTCTCTCGTCTCGCTCGATCATAATTAAGCCTCTCTCTCCATCCTTCTCCCTCGTCTCTTGCCTAACGAGCGCGCAATTTTTCACCGACAGCCGAGCGCTACCGGCGTGCACCTGTCGCCTTGACTTTCTCTCCTCTCCGTATGCGCGCGCACACGACAAGTGCGACAACTCGTCTTAATTCCTTTTGCGACTCTCTCGCGCCAAATGACCGTTGACATCAAAAAAGGCCGGCAGCTGCGGCTCTCTGCAGGCTTTTGCATTTCTTGCGAGCGCGCTCGCCTTCTGCCACAGCCGCCGCCGCCGACGCGACCTTCACAGTGGCTCTTGCTCTTTCGCGCGCCGTAGTCCCTTTTTCCATCGAGCTCCTTTTGCCAGGCGCTCTCTTTGTGTTTATGGCGCGGCGAGTTTCTTTATATTTAGAAGCCGAGCTTCTGCGGCGCATGAGATTTCCTGTTGGTAATTAGGAAGATTGGCGTCTTGTGAGAGCTAAGAAAATCTTACGTAATTCTTTTTATTTCGCGGAAGGCTCGCGCCGCGTACCGCGAACTATACAGTGTATTGTGCTACGTCGCATGCCTTTTTAGCGAATTTTATGCTTTCAATTATTATTAATAAAATGATTTTTACAATCCCGTGTATTTACTTTAAAATTAATCATAATTGCGCGATATATCTCGCTGCTTTCAGGCCGTAATCGTAAAAAAGTCTCTTAAATTAAAAAATTTTTTCCTCTCTTAAAGCGCTTTACATGACAGCGGGCAATTATCGTAATAAAAATTACGCCGCGGCAATAAATTTAACATAAACATCGCGCGCACCGTTACCCTTTCACCCGTTTACGTCTCTCTTAAACGCGAAATTCAAATTCGATCTCAAAATTCATTGCCCCACAAAATCAAACCCATCATCAAGCATCGATCGCCACCTCGAACCCCCACTCTCTCATAAAAAAAGCGAAAATTCCTCCTTCACCTTGCCTCTCTCTTATACACCGTCACTCTCACTTAATGTCATTCCTTTCCCCTCCTCTCAGCGCTTTGTTTCTCGCGTGACCGCCGCGAGCGTCTTGCCATTATATTACGAGTACACATGCACGCTTATATATACATACAGTCAAACGTGTACGCGTGCACGAGCATAAGCAAAGGAAAGCGCCGGCGGAGGAGGGCGGGTGAATGGGCGCGTTTCCGGGCAGCAGCTGCGTCGGACTGACAGCCGAGTCACTGCCGACTTCCGTCCGATTACACCGCACGAGAGAGAGGAGCGCTACATTGCGGTCGCTGACGATGCTTAATTGCGAGGCTGTTGATCCTTTTTTTTCTGACGGACTTCGTTACGGATCTTGCGGTAGGATTTTGAGGAATTTTCGGGATTCTGGGGCGAGCTTTTGTTAGGTGGGTATACCGGGAAGTTTATTATATCGGGTTTGAGGTGGAGATCTATGTTGGGATTGTGTGGTTTGAAAGTGTTTTTGATGAATATTTAAAGTTTGTGTAAAAGTAGATGATAATTTATGATTCATACTTTCATAGATTTTTATGTAACTGTCTCTATACAATCGTTAAATTTAATGATTTAGTCAAAACGTTAAGATTTTGATTGAGATGACGAGGAAGTTGAAAAATCGATTAAGGTGCATAATTAACAATGACAAAGAAGATAATGGATGATTGTTCGGTGACATTGACAATTTGAAAGCCCATCTAGAAAACATTATAATGCAATCAATAAATTAATCTTACATCAAGCTTCCATTTTTTAAATTCACGAATAAAAACTCGTGTCAATGATGAACAAGACTGAGAAATCAATTACAATTTTTTCTTCCTTCTCGATAATACATTCAGCAAATGACAGAAGTCATTGTCTCCATCAAAAATGATGATTAGCCGCTGCTCTCTTTTCTCGCACGGCCTTTTAGCAGCAAACCGATAATTAATGCTAACTTTGAGCGTGATTATCGCCTGTCTTGGATTCAAACCATCCACCGTGTGTCCTTGAGCGACTCACTGCGTAAGTTTCTCTGCTGCAATTGTCGTCAAACTTTAATTTCCGACGCAGCACTCGAATTATTTTTTCTAAAGAGCTAAGTTACGTTACATGCACCGGCTTGATAAGTACCCTCTGTAAAAATTCTATCTGATAGAATGTTCATTTGAATTTTTAAAATTGTGTTCAGATAAAGCTAATCATGACTTGTTGGACCATAATAAAAAGTGAGACAAAGAGTGTTTTCATAACCTTACCCCAACAAAAATTCAAAAATTCAAATCAACATTCCGGCAGATAGAATATTGTAGAAACGATACGCGCGAAAACAAAGTCCAATCAGCAGGAAACGAGCTCACCCAAAACAGAAGCCTCTCAAAATTCAGCGCATAAGAAGCGCACCTAAAAATTCATTAAATTCAGCGCATAAATTTAGCAAATTTCAAAACCCGCAGAGGCCGAATCAAGTCAAAGACCGGCCGTCATTGTTTTCCATCGGCAAACAAAAGTACAGCGTATATATTCCCTCCGTCCGTTTATTCATACGCGAAGCGATCCGATTAATCCCCGGCCTCCTCAAAGCTCCCGCTTCGCCTACAGACCCACAATTCCGAATATCGTGCAATCAAACATCGTGATTCACGTGGCAGGCTCGAAGAAAAAAATACAAGCGAGACAGAGAAGAAGAAGAAACGGCGGCTAACAAAGGGGAAGAGGCGCATAGAAGCGGCGAATAATTAAAAGCGATTGCATAAGCGCCGCCTCGGCCGATTCCTAATCTGCGAACAATCGAGCCTGAGCTCGGGCCAGGTTTGCCGTGGGCTGGCCAAGGTCACTCCCAGGAATCCCTGCGCTCTCTGTGGAGAGAGAACAGCCTATGGCTCGAAATTGCCTTAATGACTATAGGAGTACGGGAGGGGTGGGGGAAGAGCGGCCATAAATTCGTAATCCCTCGAAACAATGGCGTGACGAATATAAGGCCGCAAAACAGCCGGCAGGTCTCTTCTTGGCTCGGACGCTTTTTTTCTCTCCTTTTTGCACCTTTTTGTCGGTTAGGAGCGCGCGGCTGTGGAGTTTTGAAGCGGGCTCGGCGCATAATTCGTCGACGCGGGCTCGTCGAGGGGCTCTGCGGCTGTCGAGTGTCATTGACAGTGATTGAAAAGTGTTGAATAGAGTTTTTGTTTAATTTGGACGCGGTAGGAGTAACGAATCCGCTGTAGAAATGTATTATCGGCGAGATGGAGAAATGTTCTCGGAAGAGGGAAAAAATAGATTATGCTTTTAGTCAAAAATGAGAAAGGATATTAAATTTTGCTTCAATTACGTATACACACAAGAGTACGAATTAATTGTTATCGAAAATTTCCATTTGGCTAAGCCGTCGCAGCTCTTTGAATTCCAGAATTGACGAAAACCGTTTAAAATTAACGAGCGCCCCGTTATACAACCCCATCCCACGGAGGCGAGGTAATTTATTTAAATCATAAACGGCCAACAATAGAAGCGACGTAGCTTCGCGTCCAGCGCGCGGCAGCGGCCGAGAAAACAACGCAAGAAGAACGGATCCCTATTGAATATCGTAAATTTACTCTTGGCTCATAACTATGCAAATCTATCTTGCATGCATTAAAAAGCGAAAAAACAAAAGAAGCTCGGTACAGGCGCTGCTCTCGCACAATGCACGCGCGCTTGCAAAGAGGATGCAAAAAGCCCGGCTGCTCCACAATGCTCGCAACGCGCGCGCAGCGAAGAATTCGTCTTTCTTTTTTCTTCCCCGAGAGAGCCAGCTCTCTCTCTCTCTCTCTCTCTCTCTCTCTCTCTCTCTCTCTCTCTTGCGTATACACGTATTCCTTCCTTTTGCTCCCCTTTTGTCTTTACACGCGCGCGCGGTCGTGTAATGGCGGACCGGAGGAGGAGGAGGAGGAGGTGGAGGCAGCTGCAGCGGCGCAACGCGCGCCCTCGGGTGCCACTTTTCGAGAGGGCACTTAAGTCGAGTTAAAGTTCCCCAGACGAGACCTAATGACAGGTCAACACGTGTTCTCTCCTTTCCTTCCTCTCCCCGTGTGTATATCGCGCTCTCTCTCGGCTCAAGCTGTATTTCTCAAGGTTGCGAATGAGCTGTTAGAGAGAGAAAGGAGAGGGAGGGAGAGATAATGATAAAGAAAATAATCGACGCGTTGTCCTCTCTCTCTCTTTCTGTTACTCTCCCCTCGGGCCCCGTTCGAGCTAGATTTATCTAAACGCTGATGATTGCGACGAGTTTATTAGACGCCGACGTTGGGACGTTCACTTTCAATGGGATTGATGAAGATTTAGCGAGGTATATTATGGAGATTGTAGATTGATCGATTGGACTGCTGGATGAGTTTTGCGTTCCAAATAGTAATTCTGATTAATTACTGGCACATTTGGAGTTGCCGAGTAAATTGTTTCGATCTAGATTTGTACGTTATGCAACAGTCAAAATTACAGCTGATGGTTTGGTAATGAGGTTTTCGATTGTTACTTCAAACCTATTTGACATTAAATCTGCTCTTAAATATGATTGCATTATTACAAACTTCATTGCAGACTCACAGAAGCTCAGGGAAAAACCATCCCAAAACCTCGAAATCGCATTATCACTCTTCGAAGAAAACAATCAGCAAACAGTCAATCCTCAAGTACCTTCAGATTTTACGCGGATTCGCAAAAATCAAGAGAGCCCGGCCGACTATTAAATAAAAGCTCGGCTCTCTGCCTCCCTGCCATAATAATTTTCCTCTCTCTTACCTTTCTTTCCCTCTCTTCTCCAACCTACCCATCTCCCTCCCCCCCGGGTTACAATATACCGGCCGTAATGACGGCCGCAACGAAACGATGCGATTTTAGCCCAGCGGGATCCCGTGAATTTTCTCCCTCCTGCTCTGGCCGGCTCTCCTTCGGCCTCTTGTATTAATAAAGCGCAATTTTCGCGACCTTGGGCAAATTATACGCCGATGCGTAATCGGGCTCCGGGGCGGCAACGTCGATCGTTAAGGCCTTAATTAACTTTCGAGAAGGTATAATGTTATACATGCGCCGGCTGGCTTGCTCGCAGCGAATTATTATCGCGAGAGGAGAGATGGAGAGAAAGGGCGAATTCTTCGCTTGTGGTTTTCTCGGTGGAAAGGAAAATTGGGGATTTGCGAGTGTAGATCGTAGCGTCTACTTATTAATGATCCGAATGGAACCTATGTTGCCTTATTATTTTGGATAGGAACTAATTAGGAACTACTCAAAGAAACCATCATTTTTTCAGTTCTATTTAAACTCATTTTTCAATAAGTAAAAATCAAAGAAAACTGGAACAGAAGATGATAAACCGTGCACACAAGCCCTCAGTTTTGGTAATTCCGTAATCATCTTAAGCTAGCGAGGAAAAGCCATCTTAGCTGGGATTAGATTACCGGCATCTCTTGCACCCCGCAGGGCTGTTATTCTGCTCTAAATACGTCGACTAAGAAATTGGAGCCTACCGCTCACCTTTTCCCTATATCTTGAGATCCAGTCGTG
>JAPYZB010006078.1:0-12166 GCA_030522745.1 Eupelmus kiefferi | reverse complement strand
TGGCGCCACGTAACGGTAGTTCGTAAAACGCTAAAAAAATCAATTTATCCTATTTTCCAAATTTGCGGGAAATAAAGTACTTTACGTCCCGCAAAAGCGCTAAATAAAGTACTTTATTTCTCGGGTATGCGGGAATTATTTTTCGAGGGAATAATATGTCACTTTATGCCCGCTTTTCAGGGCAATAAAGTGGCTTTTACAGTTGAGTTGTGAATTTTTAGCCAACGGATGGCCAACTGTGAAGAATTAGACATCCACTAGCCTAGTCTTAGACACTTGGCCAATTTTATTGGTGAAATTTCTACCAGGGTATTGCATAATGTAGAATATTATGCTTTCTATTGGTCATAATCTATTTGATGCATCAAAAATGAATTCCATGTAATTACGGGTCGTTTTATTAAACTATTAAATACTTCCAAGAATCATAATCTATTTTATGTAACATATGCACGATTTTCGCGTTTTACGAAATTTTAGACCCTAATTTAGAAAACTCAAGTTATTCATATTTTTAGTTTTATTTTAAGGAAATATTGAAATAAACGCTATTTTTTAAACCTTTTTTATTTAGTCTAGAGAAAACTTGTACGTATCTGTAAATATATAAAGTTAAACTAGAAAAAACAAGCTTTCATTTGCTTATTTTACAGAATTAAAATATTCTTCTTCCTTTAAAAGTTAAAACAGTTTGCAGTCAGGGATAAAAAAGGTATAAAATAATGAGTAAAACTGGAATTGTAGTTTTGGTACATTTTTGACGTTGCACTTTGAATTGTTATACCTAATTTTTGAGTGACTTAGAATATTTTAATTCTCTAAAAAGCAAATGAAAGCTTGTCTTTTCCAGTTTAATTTTATGTATTTAAAGATACGTACAAGTTTTTTCAAGGTTAAATAAAAAAGGTTTAAGAAATAGCGTTTATTTCAATATTTCCTTAGAATAAAACTAGAATATGAATAACTTGAGTTTTCTAAATCATTAGGGTCTGAAATTTTGGTTTTCTTCATATTTCAACATCTGAAACCGTATCCCAAAGTTTGAGCAAAATCCGTGATCCGGATACCTGATAGTCTAGGAGCCAGGATGGTTTTCGTAGCCGATGGGTATCCACAGATCTACCGAAGCTTTTCTATAGTATTTTTGCCCGCTGAATCCGAATCTGGACGGTGGATAACTCAAAAGTGGTCAGCGAAATTGTTATAAACTATTTGATTGTTTAGATGCTTGTAGTATAAAAACTACTGCAGATATTGAAATCTGATCGAAGAAAGAAATGTTTTTTTAATTATATTTAGAATACTATGCCTTTTGCAGAATTCAAAAATGTTAATTAGAACTTGAGTTATTGCAATTTTAATGCAAAAAACCTAGATTTACTCTATTTGCGCACACTATTTTTTAAATATTTTCATTTCTATTTGAGATATTGAGAAGTTTAACGGCTCATTTTAAAGAATAAGCATTTTACTACATGATTTAATAATAATCAGTAGTTAAATTTTACTTACGGCCACAATGCAGCATTTTAAAGTTAAAAATGTATGTCAAAATCTAACAACTTTATTGTTTATAGGCTGTTTAACACTAGTTAATTAAACAGTTTATGGAAAAATGTAACTAATTATGATTCCTTAGTTCATAACGAATAACTCTGTATGTTTCATTATTTAATTATCTCAATAACAAATTTGTAGAAATAAAAAATTAGCAGCGCATTAGGTGACAGCACGCGTAGTACGAGCGCACAATCCATTTGCTCGGTGTTTCTGTTTTATTAATTGTAGCTAAGACTTTTATTATGTATATAGTTATTATATTTTTTCATCACGCATGCTTGTAATAAAAAATTCTATGTTCAACTCGTTCGGTATAGTTGCTAATAGCACACTTGGGCGCATGCGGCACTCGCTACGCTCGTGCGTCAACTCGCGCCCGCGTGCGCTATCGGCAACTATACCTCACTCGTTAAACAATGTACTATAAATGAATATATAAATAAATAGAAAGTCATCTCATAATAAACTAAAAGAACAAGTTATGGGTTCAATTTCATTGTTTTAAATATTATACAGTTGGATAAAAGAAAACGATTTACTATTACCAGAAAAAGTAGAAATCTTATATCACCTTCTGAAGATTAAATTTACAATTGTACATGTAAAGTTTGTGCAAGTAAATCATGTATTTGTGTTGCAGCAAAAATACCTTGCTATTCTTTTTGTTTTTACAAAAAAGAAAAATACGTGAAAAATAAATTTACTGAAAATGTTGCGTAAGTTATAGGTACAAAGCTTTTTTTACTTTAAAAGCTATTTTATACAATGAAATTGTACCCATAACTTTTTCTTTTAGTATACCATTAGATGACTTTCTATTTATTTATATATTTATTGAAAATATAATAACTATATACATAATAAAAGACTTATTAATAAAACAGAAAGATCGAGCATATGGATTGTGCGCTCGTACTACGCGCACTGTCACCTAATGCGCTGCTAATTTTTCATTTCTACAAATTTGTTATTGAGATAATTGAATAATGAAACATACAGAGTTATTCGTTATGAACTAAGGAATCATAATCAGTTACATTTTTCCATAAATTGTTTAATTAACTAGTGTTAAACAGCCTATAAACAATAAAGTTATAAGTTTTTGACATAAATTTTTAACTTTAAAATGCTGTATTGTGGCCGTAAGTAAAATTTTCACCCTAACCACCTAAAAAGTTCAGTTTATGGACCTCTCCAGCGGGAGTAAAAGTTGATGTTATTCCTGCAAAAATTTTATTCCCCCCTAGTTTCGTTTTATTCCCCTAGTTACTTTTTTATTCCCGCTAGACAGATTTTATTCCCGCTAGACTGATTTTATTTCCGCTATTCCCTGCACGCAATTAGCCAACAGTCTGCAACCTAATGTCACGTAATTGCAACTAATTGCGCGCGTTAGTTGATTTGCGCACTTTGTTTGCACATTTTAGAATGTTTTTTTAACAATGAAGGCTTTTGTCCAATTAACTGATCTTTTCAATGGTTAGGGAGAAAAATTTTCTATGCACCAAGGAGTAAGTAGGCGTTTATTCCCTTGGGTGATTAGCTGCCCTCGCTAAAGCTCGGGTAGCAAACTTCACCCGCGGGAATAAATACCTACTTTACTCCCTTGGTGTATAAATAACTATTAACTACTGATTATTATTAAATCATGTAGTAAAATGCTTTTACAGTCCTCTAACCTCAAAATCGCAACTTTGATTGGATTTTTCGGCTCTCCGGCTGTAAAATACGGTACGTACCTATTACGGAAGTTAATTATCTAGGATTTTGCGTGACTTTCGGCCTCGCTTCGCTCAGCCGAAAACTGTTCCACAAGCTAAATAATCACCTTCCGCCTCAGGTACGTAATGTATTAATTATTTAAATTGAGCTGTTAAACATCTCAATATCTCAAATAGAAATGAAAATATTTAAAAAATAGTGTGCGCAAATAGAGTAAATCTAGGTTTTTTGCATTAAAATTGCAATAACTCGAGTTCTAGTTAATATTTTTGAATTCTGCAAAAGGCATAGTATTCTACATATAATTAAAAAACATTTCTTTCTTTTCAATACATTTCAATATCTACAGTAGTTTTTATACTACAAGCATCTAAACAATTAAATTGTTTACAAGAATTTCCCTGATTACTTTTGAGTTGTCCACCGTCCAGATTTGGATTCAGCGGGAAAAAATACTATAGAAAAGCTTCGGTGAATCTGCGGACAACCATCTCCTGGTTAGTTTAATTATAATAAACTTTTGTTTTACTTCGATAATTTGTTACGGACGCTCTACATTAGGGAGCGGCCACATAAGCGCTGTGCTGCGCGTGCCGTGCTGCGCCGTGATACGCTGTGAGTTTCTTCTTGTACACTACATCGCTGATAGGCTGATTTTAAGAAGTTGACCAATCAGCGTTGCAGTGTACAAGTAAAAATTCACAACGCAACACGGCGCAGCACGGCACGCGCATGTGCTGCGCTGCGTCGTATCGCACGGGTCGCTTACTACATACTTTTCATCACGCATGCTTGTAATGTGCCCTATTGCGTTTCAGTTTTGCAGACGGTAAATGGCTAATTTCACACAGCGTGCGTTATTTTCATAACTCACGCTCTGTGACATCCATCCTTTTTCGTTTGCAAAACCAAAACGTAAATACTACAAGCACGTGTAATAAAAAATTCTATGTTCAACTCGTTCGGTATAGTTGCTAATAGCACACTTGGGCGCATGCCAACTCGCGCCCGCGTGCGCTATCGGCAACTATACCTCACTCGTTAAACAATGTACTATTGTAGTCATGGGTAGATCAACTTATAAACCTAAAGAAGAACCGTGTATTAGGTCCATAAGTTGATCGACCCAAGATAACAATAGTATATTACGCACCTAGGGAGGTAAGGAATCGGCGATTCCACAGCATATGTAACTCGCCTTCGGCTCGGGTGACAATTTACATGTGCTATGGGGTTGCCATTTTACCTCCCGTGGTGCGTATACTATTTTTCGCTACAGCGAGGCCGAAATTACCAACTTTCTGTTTGAGATTAGGACGGAAAGTTGGCACTTTTTGGCCCGCTGTGGCGAAAAGTATGTAGAAAGCGACCCGAGCGATACGACGCAGCTTAGCACTCGGAACATATAATGTAAAGCGCCCGTTAATTTGCCTTTACCGCTGATTTTAAATTCATTTCCAATTAGAAATACCGAAACAAATCTATATTCATATCACAATATTTTATACAAATATAAAGATTTTACTTTCATTAGTTGCACACTCAAGCCGAACATATAATACATGTGGAATGTTTTGAATTTTTTCAAATTTTGCCGTGGTCTTCGATGGACTATCATGGAGGTTAGATCAGTTAGATTATCTGACTGACCTAACCCCCGTAATAATAATAATAATATTTATTTTATTGCACACTTCAGTACAAACTAATAGTCCATCAAACACCACAGCAAAATTTGAAATAATTCAAAAAATTCCACACGAATTATGTTCGGCTCAAGTGTACAACAATTTAACATAATATATTGTAATATAGATATGTTTAGTGCTAAATAAGCAGAAAAAGCCAATATATACTTATAATCGCAAGTCTGTATTTGATAAATATAAAATAATTAATTACAAATAGATTTTCTAAATCTATATACGTAAGACGCAAATAATTACAATAATACATACAATAAACTTATCTTTAATTATAATACATAAAATATACGAAACAATAAACATGTATTTGAAGAATGCTGGTGGCCCTCTATTATGTAGGCTATTCGGTATTTGTTTTTAATTTATCTCAATAAATTAAATAAAAGTTTAGCGGATGATTTACATTTATAGATTAAGTGAATTAATTGGAAACAAAATTTAAAACTTGTATTCTGGATATATATAAAAATAAATAAATTTTGATAAATTCTGACTGCTATTAACTTAATCTGTCTGACTTTCTGCAAAAGTTCGTCACACTATACATTTACAATGAGTTATTGATACTGTGTCGATTTACCCATTTATGTAACATGCATGGTCCCCTAGAAAAAATTATATACGAGACATTATGAAACAAAAAATCATGTTCTAAAATTAAAACATTGATTAACAAATTGAGACATTGTAAAAATTATTTACTGACATAATAAACTGTAATTTCAGATGATCCAGAGGTTCCCCAGCGTGGTGGGAAAATAAATAATATAGAGAAATTCGACGCAATGTATTTTGGTATATTCTCTAAACAAGTTTATGCAATGGATCCACAGTCTCGAATGTTACTCGAGCATGTCTATGAAGCTTTAATAGATGCTGGTGTCAATCCCAAGCAACTTCGTAATACTAGAACAGGTGTCTTTGTAGGAGCGAGCATATCTGAAACTGAGCATAAGCTGTCAAGTAAAGGGGTAATTAATAATCTACTATACTTTAAAACTTTAAATAGTAATTTTTATTTATAATTTACTTAGTGGAGCTTCATCCCTCTACTCGCTCTGCTCGTCAACCCCCATCATACCGTAAATAATCTAACTTTGTCTCAGTTAATTTTTTTATATTAAGTATTTTTTTATTAGGTTTGTACATTGAATTTATTTTTATTTATCTAAAACTTTTGGGAATCATTGAAAACTACTAATAGAAAAACGTATTAACTATTAATTATTTTGATTAATGCATTTACAGTACTCAATTATTATATATACTAATAATAAAATATTTTAACTTAGAAGCTAAAACTTTGTTTTGAATTGAGAAAATAATTTTTTTAAGTATGTTTATCTGATTATATTTTATTTGTATTAGAAAATGCTGTAAGTACATTTTAAATTTTTTCCCATAAATACATAATAATAAAGTTATTATAGCACACACATCTGACATTTTCATTTTACCCAAGTGACACAGTAGGAATCAAAAGATTAATAGTTTACTAACCTCTAGATTATATTTAAAATAAAGATGTATTTTAAAATATATTTTTTTATTAAATAATGTGCAAAAAGAACAGGGTCGAGGAGGTTATAACGGACCTGCAGAGGAGCTGCGTGGCTAAGTGAGGGAGTGGGGGGAGTTATGAAAGACAAAAATAACGTTAAAATAGCGTAAATTCTATGTTATTTCAACAATAGTACATTGTGCAACAAGGGGAGAAAGTAAGCTTTTTTTTAGCGATGGCGCCGAGGCGTAGACGAGTGTTGAAAACACCTTGCCCGATTCTGAAAAAGCCTTTCTTCCCCGTTACACACCGTATTTTTTCCAACGAGCGCAAGAAAGGCCCTTTTTTGCGCCTAAAATTGTGCATTTTGAGTCGTACACAACTGAATGGTAAATGTAAACAGGGCGGAAATGTGGATATTTCCACCCTAGGGCGGAAATGTGGATATTTCCACCCTAGGGCGGAAATGTCCATATTTCCATATTATAGGGTGGAAATGGTCACATTTCCGCCCTGTTTTATAAAATACGCTCGAAATGCTCAACTTTCTCTACCAATTTTATGTGTTACCAAATATGAGAGGAGTGGAAGCGGAATTGTAAAAATGTTGAAATAACTATATAATATAAGGAGATATATACTAGTGGTTACTTCGCCCCCCTTTTTTTTTTCCTTTCTGGTTACACTCGGGTGGGGTATGTACCCATACTTCGCCTCTCTACTCGCTCAGCTCGCCAACCCCCACTATACCTATTTGCAAAATAAATTTAGTTTAGTATTCAATTGCTATTTTTCATATTATTCTTCTATCAATCATTTCAATCTTTAAGTATTAATTCATCATTTTAATTATTTGAGAAACCGTCTTGAATAAAATTTAAATAAACGTTTTATAAAACGTATATTTATTAATCTTCATTTATATATAAAATTCTCAAACTAAAGTGTATAAAATGTTACATCTAAAATATACTATATTTAAAAGTATATATAAAAATTAATTTGTTATTATATTATAAGTAAATACATCTCAACAGAATATTTATGATATTCTTTAAATAATTTTTTGTTTGTTTTTCCATTTT
The DNA here is from genome assembly GCA_030522745.1 of Eupelmus kiefferi. NCBI lineage: Eukaryota > Metazoa > Arthropoda > Insecta > Hymenoptera > Eupelmidae > Eupelmus > Eupelmus kiefferi. The sequence goes on along the minus strand of JAPYZB010006078.1, from coordinate 4,592 downwards.
TCGGATTATTTCGTTATTGTTCCTATTTATTTCTAGTACGGTCTGTATTAATACTTAATATGCATAGGAAAATAATTTTGCAATCTTTCTGTATTAATATGATTACTAATCAGGAGAGGCTTTCAGATCTGGGTTACAGATCTTAATGAAACTTTGGAGTATGTCTTTAGGTACGAAAATATGAACAAAGCCGTGGTTGTACGGTTTAACGCTTCGGAATACTTGAGTTATGAACACTTGTAGTCTTATTTTACAGGAAATATAAAAAATAAACTTCTAATTGAAGGATGAATTATTTAGTTTAAATAAATCCTCGCACTAATGATTTATTAAATAACATAATACTAGAGATCAACTTAGCACTACAACTACTGTTCTAAAATTTTCAAATTGCACGTTATCTGATTATATTTTTTATGTATATGAGATTGTTATAAGAACAATTAAATTGTTTTTCTAATAAATACATGAAAAAAAAGTTGTTGTCTAATATAATAATAATTACATAAAAAAAACCCAGATTCGAAATTTTTATTTTACCAATGTGTCACAGTAGGTATCAAAAGGTTAATAGTTTTCTAATCTCTAGATTACATTTAAAATAAAGATGCATTTAAAAATATATTTTTTTATTAAATAATATTAAGGGTAAGCGAGGGGAAGTGGGGGAGTGGAGTGGAGGCAAAATGGGAGAGTTATTACAGATAAAAATAAGGTTAAAATAACGAAAATTCTACGTTATTTCAGCAAATTAGTGCGTGGTAGATGCGGGGGAGTGGGGGTACGGAGTCATAAAAATATTGATATAACTATACAATATAGGAAGGTATATATATATTTTTTACAGATTGATGGTTATCTTGTTTCTGGTACCTGCCGTGGTATGTTTGCAAACCGAATTTCTTATAGCTTTAATTTGAAGGGTCCTAGCTATACAGTTTGTACGGCTTGCAGCTCTGTCTCTACTGCTATGGAATTAGCCTACAGATCCATTCAAGATGGATTATGTGAGGATGCTATTGTTGGCGGAACTAATCTTACTCTTGATCCCACATATACTAAGGATTTCTTCAAATTAGGTATGAATATAATTATTGGAGATAGCGATGTATACATAATTTATTGTGCATTTGAACTATAATTTAATCAGCCTATTTTAATAAAAATACAAAGCCGTTACATCAAAAGTATGTAATTTTAATTCAAATGAAAATCCATCTTGTTGAAGTCAGTGAGACAGTTACAACCGTATCACGAAGTTTTATCAGATGACTTTCTTATTACTTTGAGCTTACTTGTTTTTATACATCCCGCCCTAAACTAGAATACTATAAGATACCAAACTATGAAAGAGTTTAAAATACAACGTTTTGATCCGTATTCTTTAATCTTTTACAAAAAAATTTGAATTTAATACGTTTTTTTTCTTGTTTAATTTATCTTTTTTTTTTCCTCGAAACTATAATTTTTTGAATCTTTCAAGGTTACATGACTGCTTGTTTAGATGTTGCAATTTCAGCATAAAATATCTTGTTCAATTTCGGTGTTTCTTTATCTTTCACCAGCAATTCTTTTTGTCATAATTTCTGAACTCATTAATAAATTCCTTGAACAAGGAATTTAAACTTTTATTATTCACTGATTTTCTCTTTTCTTTCGGTATTGTATTTGAATTTGACTTGTACTTTATTGAATTCAATCTGAAGTTTTGTATAGTTATTAGTCATATTTTGTATTGCTGTTTCACTAGCTTCTACTTCTTTTTTTATTTGTTAAAATTACAAATTGATTCTCATAATTAAATGAGGTTAAGTGGATGTTTGTATATTCATCGCAAATCACCTTCATATTTGACACCTTCGGCTTCGTTAAATTTATGCTAGGGATACACATTATCTCATAGAACATAAATAACAGTACCAGTCGGTGCATGCATCCTATTTATATAAATTGTAAATATTTTTAATACAGGTGTTTTATCTCCGGATGGTCGATGTAAAACATGTGACGAATTTGCTAATGGATACGTTCGAAGTGAAACAATTGCTGTACTTTATCTACAAAAAGCTAAAAATGCTAAACGTATCTATGCAACTCTCGTTCACGCCAAGACTAACTGTGATGGATACAAAGAAGAAGGCATTACTTTTCCTTCGCGTCACATGCAAAATCATTTGTTTCAAGAATTTTATACGGAATGTGGCATTTCTCCATCCAGTGTTGACTATGTAGAAATCCATGGTACGGGAACTAAAGCTGGAGATCCTGAAGAGATAAATGCTGTGGATTCACTGTTTACCCTTGGACGTTCTGAACCTCTTTTGGTGGGGTCAGTCAAATCTAATCTTGGACATTCTGAATGTGCTAGTGGGGCGGTTTCAGTAATAAAGGTAATTCAAATCTTATATTTTTTAGTTAAAAAATTATTGTATTTTTATAAATGTAAGCATAAAAATATTATGTATTAATTTATAAATTTTAATATAATTAAATACAAATTTATTAAGACATTAACAGCATTGGAAACTAGAATTATTCCACCAAATCTACACTACAATACGCCACGTAAGGACATTTTACCTATTCAAGAAGGAAGATTAAAGATAGTATCTGAACCTACGCCAAAAAATATTAATTATGCCGCTGTCAATTCATTTGGATTCGGTGGAGCAAATGTTCATATACTTCTTAAAGCAAATTCCAAAGAAAAGATGAACCATGGAGAACCAATGGACGATTTACCACGGTTAGTTGTTGCATCTGGGCGTACAGAAGAAGCAGTATCTGTGATTCTAAATGATGTAAGGCTTTTGGACCTAGTATTTTTAGTAATAGTAGAGTAATAGTAGCAATAGTATGTTTAGTAGTATTAGAAAATTCAAAATTGATATAAAAAGCTGTGACCACGTTTGCTTTTGAAATTGTTTTTTTCACTTCATTTCTTAAAATTGTACTTCGAAATTTTGAATCACCTTAAAAAAGGATTTTATCAATTATTCAAAGTTATTTTTACTGAATTTTTTAAAGTCACTTTTTTTCTCAAATAAATTTTCTTTCATTTCTGATATTATAGTTGCAACAAACAAAATTGATTTCATAAAAATGTGTGCAAATTTCAATTTTTATCTCTCATTAGTAATCGTTTAATATACTCTTGAAGTCAGGCTGCCATGACTGATTATCATAAAACGGTAGTTTGAATATCGCCTGTATTAAGTACTAGATGTTTTTGAAGCTTTTTAAACCGTCAAGTTGATAAAATACGATCATATTTAACAATTGTAAAAGACAAAACAGGTACTTTTTGGAATTACTAAAATCTACTTATGCGTTTCATCCTGGGTATGTCTGCTGGACCCCTCAGTAAGGTAATGCAAACAGATCCTGCCTAAGACATCGAGAAAAATACAAAATTCTATAAGTACTGACGAAATGATCCTTTGTACTATTTGGTTTGATGACCGCACTGCACCTACAACCCCGAATTGAAATTGAAATTTTTTCAATTTTTTCAGCGCGCTACCGGCGAGAACCCACACACTGCACCTTCGCCCTGCCTAACGTATACACACAAATATCCTTTTTGGTACACATTATTTTTAATAAAATAAAAATAAAAGAATTTTCCCAATTTTAAGCTTTATTTGTCGTAGCATGTTTTCGCAATAAGCACTTTTTATCTTTATCTCGATAGTCTGAGCAATCATAAAAAAGAAAGTGAGAAAATGATAAAAATTATGTTAAAATTGCCTAAACATTTGAATTAATGATTAAATAATTTTATTAACACCAATTCTATCGTAAACAACAATAGAACAGATCGTCCCTTTAGAGGTAGAAAAGGACACGTCAGATTGTCGTTGGAGAAGAGGACACATCGGTTTTTAGTTAAGAAAAAGACACCACGAAATAAAGTTAAATTTTTCAATTTTGAAGTTGGCATCACTGCTTACAATGAGCCGGGAGAGCGAAAGTGGTACTTTCGGCCAGGGTATGGTGAAAATACGTAAACAAACTGCTCCCTCGTTCTATCCTGAATAAAGCTCCGTCAATTATCTGTCAATTATTTTATTTTATTAGTTTTGAATATTTTGATCAGTGATGCCAACTTCGAAATTGAAAAATTTAATTTTATTTCGAGGTGCCCTTTTCTTAACTAAAAATCCGACGTGTCATCTTCTCTAACAAAAATTCGATGTATCCTTTCCCTACTAAAAAAGCCCATGTGGGACCCATGTGGGAAACATGTGGGACCCACATGGGACAGATGTGGGACCAATGTGTGACCCACATGGGACAGATGTGAGACCTATGTGGTTCCTCGTGGACCTACAAGGGACCCATGTGTGATTTTGCTGCGGCACCTATGTGGGACCCATGTGGGAATCATGTGGGTTCCTTATGGGTTCAACATGGGTCCCACATGATCAAGGTAAATAAATAAATAATTATTTTGTAAATTAAAAATTGTCAAATTCAAAATAATTTATAAAAAACAATAATTGGTTTGTCTTTAGTGGTGATGAAGTATCGTTTAGTAAATTAATAAGACAATTCTACGAACAATAAAGTCATCATTACTAAAGAGAAAA
>JAPYZB010006076.1:0-10803 GCA_030522745.1 Eupelmus kiefferi | reverse complement strand
TTGAAGAAAAATTATATATTCAGTATTAGCATAATTTTCTTTAAAGATGAGACCAATTTCCAAAATAATTTATAAAGTTTATAGTGAAATTTACCAAATTTCTAGTAATATCAAAATGTTGAGAAACTCATAAATTTTCTCAAGGGAGCAAGCAGTTCAGTGCCGTACCTGATATCGGGTGGATTTTCTCGGGTACGATACAAATTCGGAAATTAGACGAGCCCCGACGAGCTTTCTAATTATCGAGGGGTGTAACACGTGTGTGCGTGCATTGCTACGCTTTTAATGAGAAATTTAAGACGCATCAGAGTGGATTAGGCGGTCTGTGGAGATGACAAAGTTAGCAGCGTTGATTAATAGAGGAGCTAGGATTATTTAATTATTGCGTGTAACGTTATCCGGTTGTAAGGCGATTAGGTGTTACTATCAATTAACCAATAAGTTTCATGATAAATTGTGATTGTTATAATTTTCATTTAATTAAATTTGTAAATTAGAAAAGGAAAAGGGTATTTTTTGTAATTTAAAAGGATTATAATTTAAATTTTAGGTAAATTTTACAAAATTTAACTATTTCTGTTTTTAAAATTATATTTAACTTACAAACACGGATTGTCTGGCATGCGTGACCCACGTATATTTAGTAGATTAAGTTGCATACAATTATAGCTTTTCTACCAAAATAACATTTCAAAGTCCAGAACATCTGCCGCTAAAAATAAATTCTAAAATATCATAAGAATTTCCATCTAATTCTATTTACAAAATATCTAAACATTAAACATTTTTCAAATTTAAAACAATTATTCATTCGGACATTCTTATATTAAACAATCATCATGCGTTTGAGGATTCACTTAAAACTTTATTTCACTGTATACAACATCCTTTAAATAAATAAGTACAAAAGTTGACTTTCAATTACGAAAGTGCCTTCATAATTGCTTGTAACTTATTAAAACGAGTAATCAGTCAAAGTTCGGCTGATCTGTCTCTCAGCGCTGAACGAAAACTTTCTTGCAGTTTCTCTACCTCGGGAATATGCACTTTGAACGTCGCTCTCGAGATATATACCCGCATAAAAGTTGCATGATTTATAAGCTTTGTCGTGCATTACTCGCGTTTCCGAATTTTAACGACTGTAAGCCGGAAAATTGCCCAACTTTCGGGATATTTAAAAAATTTTTATTATAAACGAAAAAAAAGATATTTGTGATTTTAATTGAATTTGGTTTGGATGGGATAAGAAAAACAAAATATAATAATTTGAGTTGAGATTTAATTACTTGCAACATAAATGTTTTAAATTAAATTGGCGTAAATAATAAATTGTATTTATATAATAACCCAGATCTGTATAACAATTCAGGTCTTAATATAAGGTATATGACCAATTTTTTTAAAGTATTTTTATTTATATTTTTAACTCGTTGGCACTCTGGAGACCTCGTTTTCTTTTTAATCATGACCGATCGATGCCTCGATAATTATACATCGTTGCTATCGCTGATTAAAATAACCCGTGAACTGCTTTGTTACTTTTGCCTCAATTCAGAATTCCGCGGAAATTGAATGTGCTAGTTGCGATTAGTTTCGGACTGCACTTTTACGTTTCAAAGCGAACAACTGACATTGCTAAAAGGGAAATTGAGTGGATGATGTTTGAAATTTAGAGGAGGATATGAGACGGAATAGTCCATTCTGGATCTATTAATAGAGTGCTTTTAATACGTTATTGTGCTTAAAATCGATGCTCTAATAATGGAGCTATTTGCATCCAGGACACGCGTGTGTCACCTAATATCTATATAAATAATTGTGTGATTTTTATATCCACGTAAAAGTCTAAAAGTATTATTATCATATTGATACATTTTTAGGGTTATATCCGCTGCAAAACCACGCATTTACGGCTCAAATTTAATATCCGAAACTTAGTGTATCCTAAACATATTTAGTATCAAACGTTATTTTTATCCGCTCCATTCCGCGAAGCCAGGCCTCGTAAAAAGCGTACTTCAATTTCTCTTACCCTTGAGCCAATGTCGCCGAAAAAAGGCCGAGCGCTCGCCGCTCCCAAACACGCTTAGATTCGCTTTCAAAAGCTCGGCTTTATGTCTTCCAGGTACACCACTCGATACAAGCCGCGCGCAGACGCTCAAATCGATCCTCCTCCCACCTCCTCCCCCGCGCGCTTCTCGCGAATAAAAGCCGCTCATCCCTCGGCGAATGCGTCCATCGCTTCCCGGAATGTATCATCGTGCGCTCTCGCTTTCGTCGGTTCTCTCCTTTCAAACTAGCAGCAGCAGATGCAGGCCCGGACTCTTTATTATACGCGCCTCCTTTTGACGCCGCGTTATCGAGTTAATCGTCGGCGGGCCGCCGAGCTCGCTTTGACGAGAGCGAAAGCTGAGCTGGCCGCTTCGGTGCGTGAGTGTAGGTGTGTTTGTGTGTGTGAGAGTATGGGATGATAGGTTGGAAGAAACTCGTATTTCCACGGCGAAGGATGAAAGCGATAGTTCGCGCCTTTGGCTAAACTGTCGTTTGCTGATTCAGGCCCGAGGCAGACGTTGAGCTGGCGTGCGTGGGTGGTTTTGTAAGTATGCGTGGTGGTGAAGTCGGGAGTTTTTTGAAGTTTAAATGTTGCTGTTTCAATTTTGAAGAAGCTGGTTTTGGACAAATATTAATTTTAGGTTAGTTTAATTGTGGACGTACGTCTAAGTCAAGTTATGTCATAATGGTCAGTAACGCCTATCTAAGTCCACGTATGAGCTGCTTCTGAGACGGGTCAATTACGTAAATTGACTTGGGTGTTCAGCCGATTCTGAAAGGCGACGAATTAGTCTGTTAGACCCATTAGTCAATTTGTCCATCATCTCGAAATACTGAAAATTACTTACCTGCTTGCATTCAAAATATTTCCGCAAAGTCAATTCAAATTTGACTTTCTTCTCCGGCTCCATTTAGTCCTGCAAGCACTCAAGCAAAGAGCCTTCCGCTCACCTTTTTAATTTCCTCTTCCGACTTACGTATAAAAATTTTTTTCCTCTCTCAGTTTTATCTCGACTCTACTTCTGTCCCGGGTAATTTTTACCGTCGCGCCATGAATGTACACCCTCGAAAGTTGATTCTCGCTCTTTTTTTCCTCGAGCGTGAACTCGTCTTGGTCTCGAGGTCTCCGATAGCACAGCGAGCCGAGACGCTGCGATAACGAAAATTATTTCACTGGACTCTCCGCTTTCCTGGAACAAAAAGATGAAAAAGGAAGCGACGGACGTCCGTCAGGGGGAAGGGGAGACACGGGTCCTTTTTACCTGACAAAGGAGGAGGTATTATATGGACTCTCAGAGAATTGCTTAGTCGACGGCGGATCTTGCGAGCGGCGGTTTAAGTTTTTCGTATTCTGGTCCGTTTGAAATGGACTCTTGTGAGATACTTTTTTTCTCACCGTTCTTAATTTCAGATTAACTTGGCTTTTCTTTTTCTGAAATTTCACTTTTTGCGTTATCCAGAAATTATTTATTTTAAAAAAAATTAGCAGCAGCAACATCTTTAAAAATATTTTAAAAAGTTGCCTAATTTTAAATAACACTATACTCTTCTAAACTTTGCTTTTCTTACACATTTTTTAATTTAATTTCATCTTTGTTTATCCAAGAATTAATACGCAATGTTTGTAGGGAAATGTAAAAATCATACTTAAAAAATATTTGACTGGCACCTTGATATTAATTCGCATATTGGAGCAATTCGCGGTTCGCGCAAGTTAATTCATTGCGCAAACTTTATTTTCCGGCGTCGAAACATCACACCGTTGCTACTCAACTTTCGTGCATTATGTTCCCGAGATAATCAACTGCCGAAACTGCGAGACAGCTGAGAAAAAGGTGATACTGTGATAGTAGGATGAAAAATTAAATATGAAAAAAGTTAATCTTTTTTGCAAAAGGTTCTTTATTTCTGGAGTTATTATTTATTATATTATTTAAATAAAAAAACTACTATATTTATGTCGAAAATTACGTTTTTTCGGTTACGAGAGATGAAAAAGATAGAATTTGCATTTGAATTGAGCGCAACGTGAAATAAACGTGATAATTAACGTGAAACTTCGTTACGTAAGGCACAAAGAAAGTCATTCCGTTTTGTCTTGTTTTGCAAAACCAATTATCTCGGATTCGTAAACAGAGCGTGCACAATAGTTTAGTGGAAGTGAATAGTAAAAGTTTTGGAATATTTTCACGCTGTAAAACATTTGAAAACACATTACTCACTAGTTACGTTCACGGAAACTGTCATTCCAACTTTTGCGAGAAAAAAGAACTGTTTCGGAGTTGTAAATTTGAATATAGGTTTCCAATTAAATTTATTATTGTTATTATACATACCAATGTATTAAATTCATTAAAAAGTTTGATGCAACATTTCCAGAAAAGTTGTATTTGGAGTTAAAAATTTAAATATAGACTTTCAATTACATGTATAGTATTCCAATAATAATATATTACTGTGTGAGTCAAATTTTACATTCAATTTATTAAAAATTGATAAAGATACATTCAACAAATATATTACAACATGAAAAATATCTTGTTATATTAAAAACCAAAACAAAGCTTCAAATTTCGTGATTATCTATAAATCTAATTCTACAGTACTATTGCGTCTAATACCGATTCTATACCAAAACAAAAAAACCTCCCATCAATCCCAATACAGATCGTTCCAAATACCTGCACCCAAATTATCCTTCGTAACACGACAAAATAGTTGTACTAACAAAAGAACACGGCTTACCCAATAAAACAGAAAAAAAAAACAAGAGAACGTCTGCGAAAATCTCCCAGGCTTACAGAGCACCAAAGCCGGTCCTTCGTTAAACATTTATCGACAAGTCGCGGCTACGAGGCCGGAGTCGTCCTCCCCCGGCTTAATTAAAAAGCTGGATGGAACGAGGAGCTTCCATCCTCTCGGTCCGAGATTTTAAAAGGATTTCGCTCGCAGGATGGCAGCGCGCCCGCGGAATGAGGAAGAGAGCAAGCGCGAGCAAAAAATGGGGGAGACTAGCGCGCAAAAAAAACGTCGGGGCACAAAATTAATGAAAAGGAGTTGGCGCTAGCGGCGGCGCTTTCTTTTTGTTCTGCCTCGATCGTTATGCGCGAGCGCGACTGAATGGAGAGAAATTTTAAACATCTGTTATTCTCTTATCTGTTTAATGGACTTTGCTGATGCCGGCCGGGAGGTTATTCGTTTGCTGTGACTTGGGATGGGGTTGAGATGTCTCTTTTTTGTCTCGGGACGTAAGATGGAGGTAATGAGGCGTTTGTTATTGAAGAGTGATTAAGTGTATAGACAAATATAAAAATATGGTGTACTTTGTAGTTTCGTTCTATGACGATGTTAGTTTTTATGTCAATAATTTCTTTTAGTTGAATTCAAAAATGACTCTTTTTGAATTTTATTGATTTTAATGGACAAATCATCATTTAGATTAAGTTTGCAGATGTTTTGGGCGCATTTCAATGATTTCTTGTCAAAGTTGTACAAAAAGATATTTTATAAATTTCTTTCAAAAAAATTCTTAGTATCCAACTTTAGATATATGTATGTTAGTTTTTGAATACATGTCATGTGTTAACAATTTTGATAGTATATCAAAATTGCCAAAATTCTTTTAAGGAATGTAGAGCAAATCATGAAGTATAGTCTTATCTTTTTTATCAGAAAAGACCTCGAAACAAAAATTATCACAAAACTTCATCAGACTTAAAATCTCTCAACGTCAAAGCAAACTAAATATTAGTTCTGAATTCCAGAGCCAATTACCTATCCAAAATCTGAAAGAAATGCCTGAAACTAAAACAGCGGAAAACGGGGGCAGTAATAGTAAAGCAAGGCGGTTGAAAAGATTGGAAGAGCTCGGTAGTGGCGGCGCTCAAGCTGCACGAGCTTTGCTCAAAGATCGCGAAACAGGATGTAAAGTAAACTATGAGCCTGTAAAAATAAAAAAGGTGCACATGCCGTAATTCGTGAAGCTGGCCAAATGTGAGAGCTCTAGCTATGTAGGTGGACTAGTTCAGAGAGTCTGGGCAGTATCAAAGATGAAAGGTTAGTAGGAGGCGAATGCATATATGAAGAGTAGGGAAGCATTTTGATGTAACAAAGGTTTATAAAAATCTGAGCATTTTCATTTCTTGCTAAACGATTAAATAACAGTGATATGTAGTTTGTTAAATTTAAAGTTTCTTTTTTAATTTTTTAAAACTTGTTTCTTACGCTGGGAAAAAGAAAAATATATATTGTAATTGTGACATTCATAGTCATAAACTTTATTCGTTAAAAAATTAATTATGAAAAAGTCACTGTATGTATTCATTACAATTATAATTCGTTTTCATTGCTTGCACACTCAGCAATCCAGACATTATTACGTAATTATATTTTCAATATCATTAAAAAATACTTTTTACCATACTTATTTTTGCACCGAATATCACGTTCTAGCCTATCATTAATAGCGATCTTAATTTAATTCAGCTTACATAAGCTCACCCAGTTTCTCGTGCTCCCCGTTTACAAAAAGTAAATCACGAAGAAGAACACCGAGGCGATTCTCCAGAGTGACTCAAGGCTTTTTTTCTCCCCCTAGTACAGCAGTAAAAACGAAAAAAAAAAAAAAAAAAATAAGGAAAGACGAAAGTCAATTCTTGTGTCCGATTTTAGGGCGGTGTGCTCACGGACGCGAAAAATCAAAAGATAAAAGAGATATAGCCGTCGTAAGGTGCGTTTTACGGAATTGACTTTGGTTCTACTACGCAATGCGTTTGGTTTAAGATATGATGTTTTTTTCCAAGAGAAGAACTGGCCCGGTCAGTTTTCGATCGATCCATAGAAGCGTGTTTTTCAGACGTGGGATAGAAGAACGTAGAGCCAGAGCATAAGCTAACTGAGAAAGAAACGCGGAAAAAGAGGCGAGGAAAAAAGAAGGTTGATTAATTGATTGAACGATTTACTCTTCTGTTGCTGAGTGCGTCAATTATAAAAAATCTAATAGAAAAATTGAATGAACTTTTTCCAATTTTAAAAATTTTAGAATAAAGTTCTTAATCAATTAAACAAATTCCTTTTCCATCCAACATTTTTCTTCTAAATAATAATCCCCTTATTTTTCGCATCTCAACCTACAACATCTTCAACCCACCTCTCACACCCTTAACGCCAAAACTCAACCATCAACAACCCAATCACTCCAAATTCCACCCACTCAACACCTAGGCAAACCCACCCTCCTATCACCCATCCACTATCTCCTCTCTCCCTCGTACGACACCTCGACCCGCGCGCCTCGGCAAATACACACTATACGCGCCCACTGCTCGTTTTCCCACTGGCTCGCGCGCGCGTATCCACTCTCGCTGCCAAGGCCGGCTAGATCCTTGTTGCAGATTCTGCCGCGGAGGATGCACTAAATCTTGGCCTCTCTCGCGCTCTCGCTGCGATATCTCGCGGGTATATCGGCAGCAGCGGGGTGTCCCTCTCTCTCCTCTCCCTTCATTTTCTTTTTCGCGCGCGCGCGCGCGGCCAGTCCACGTGTGCTATCTCCACGCGCGTGCTCGCAGGATGTCCTTTATGCCGACTGCTAATTTTTTTTACGAACCGAGGAGAAGAGAGCTAAGAGGATTCCGAGCGCGCGCTCTCTGTGTTATCCTCTCGCAGGCCTGATACAGCCTCTCTCTCCCTCGCTCCTCTTCTCTTTTTGCGCTGCGGCTTTTGAATATCTGGGCGCTTTGAGCGAATTTATTGCGCCCGAGGATTTGATTGATGCTCTCTCGGTACTCGGGATTATTCGGTATTACAGCGCTTAAACGCGAGGGACGACGCGAGCGAGCCATGAAAAAAAGATGAAATCGCTTTCGCAACTTTCGTGTACGCGCGAGATCGACTTCGCGCACGCAGGCTAACATTGATTGAGCGCTCGCTTCTTTCTTCTCGCGCGCGCGCTTTTTTCGAGCCGGCAATTTCACCGAGCCGGCGTCTCTCTCGCGCGTATCAAATCGCCGAAAAAGGCATCGGAAATCCCCCGAGTCGCCGAAAAAGGCATCGGAAATCCCCCGAGATGTTACTTCGCGCGCTCGTTGGCTCTCTCGATAAGGTTATGTATTTGATTTCCCAAACGATACGCGCACAGCGCGGGTTAGTGAACTCAAGTTGTGCCGCTTTTTCTCGCTTTTATGTTTGTTGACTTAGGATTGATTTCGTTTGCTCTTGCAGAGAGGCTGCTTCGTTGTGTGAAAAAAGTGTGGATTTTGAAAGAGGCATCGTAAACATGTAGCTCTGAACTGTTTGACGACAGATAAGCCAGTTCTTATCTAGGATACAGGTAATTTCATTTCAATGATGAAGCGATCTCTTCCTCTCGCTTATCGCTCTATCAAACGTTCCTCCAGACTGGAAAAACTACTAATAGCCCTCGGCGGTACTTCTTATTGCGCTTCGAATAACTCGAGCCGTCATCAGAAACTTCACCATCAATCAATCGATCCTCTCCAACCCTCCGTTTCCTCCCGTCCTCAGCCTCCCGTCCTCAGCCTCCTAAGCTCAATCTCTCACTTTCGCTCTTCGCTTTCCTCCGTCCGTTTTCGATTTTCCCTCTCGAGGAGCACACATCCTCGCACGCAACCTCGGCGCAACGAGGAAAAATAAAAGGTATAACGAGAGAGAGAGGAGGCCTGCCGAAGTGAAAAAAACGGCGCGTTTCCCTTTTGTACCACCTGCCAGTGAGAATCTCTGCATAAATTCACCTCTCCCTCGCCAATAAATCCTTGCGCGTTCGCGAGAGCTCTGTCTCTTTCTCGCGCGCTCGGTTGTAAAACGTCCCGCGCCGGGCTGCTCGCCTCGCTTTTTATTGTCCCGCTTGCGCGCGCTGGTTTCTTTTGGCGTTTTGCGTCTTTTTTTTACTCTTCTTTCTTGTGGTTTTCTTTTCTCTTCGGCTGTCTTCTTCGCCGCGGGATGAGAAACTGCCTTTCGCTTTTCGCGACGGCTTTTCTGTCTCGCTCTGTTTTGGCATTGTGCGAGTTGTTGTTTATTTCTCGATTTCCAGAGGTTGGGGATTTTTAGTTTTGAAAATGGACTTCGAAACCATCGAGCGCGAACTGAAATTTACTCGGTTTTACTGCACGCTTTTTAGATATTTTTCAAAAGCAAAACGTAGCTTTTGAAATAAGTCGCTGAAAGCAGTAAAGCAAAGAATTCACATTTTTATTGTACATTAAGTTAGATGAAATTTTAACCAGCTAAAAAAACAAGTTGAAAAAGTGTAATTCGCAATTTCCACTAAAAACTGAAAGTAAATATTTACAACGGAAAAGTGGCACTTTAACAAAGGCAAATAGCCACTTTAAAATTCCACTAGATATACTATTTTCACAGCGGCCAGCGTCTCTCCTTTCTCGTCGCCTCTTCACTTTTCCTCTCCGTTTCAATTTCCCTCCTATTCCTCCTATCGATCCTCTCGCCTCTCTTTCTCAATCGTCCGCGCCAGGCAGCGCGTATGTGTATACCTCCTCGCGCGTCCGGACGATTGTAAAGTAGAGATATTTCCTCCGTTTTTCAGGGCAAAAATGTCGTATCTCCTCAGCCTGCTGGGGATCTTTTATTCATACTCGCGGCTCCCGCGATGAATGAATTATTTACTCGCAAAAATACATTAGGCATGAATGAAATCCCGCGCCGCGCTGCGCAGAGAGGGAGAGCGAAAGAACAGAAAATTATCGCGAATTCATCGGGATAAGCCACGAATCCGTGTTTCTCGGCTTGCCAGCTCGTTCGCGAGGTGTATTATACCGTCTCTGTGCGTTGTGCGCGCGCTCGTCCTGTACTGCACGAGCGAAATGTTTATGCGTGCAATGCGGGAAGGCATGGGGATCTTGGCGGGGATCGACGTGAGAAGACGGTTTTATCGATCGATCGGCTAGGTATGCATAGAAATTTTGCAGTCTGGATGGGGGATGAAATTTTTGTGAAGAAAAAGTGAGATGGAACGGGAATAAAGGTGGCTGCGGTATTAGTGTGTTAGTGAAAATTTATGGCGCCGGTGGTTGAAGAGGAAGCTGATTTTAGAATAAATAGAATACGTATGCGTAGGCAGTTAAAGTTTTAATATTAATCTTCTTTGGTAAAGATATAAATATAAGAAAAAATCAATCTAATCCCTAAATGTTAAAATCGAAAAAATGTCCAATTTTAAACAAGAAAAACAATGTCAATTTAAAAAATTTAGTGCAATTTCTTTTTTTTCAATATTAATAATTTTTGGGATAGGAATCTGAATCAATAGTCTAAAATGTGCTTATTTTTAAAAATGATTATAGGTACTTTGAAAATTTTTGTTATTTTAATGTAATGAAACAGTTTTTTAATTCTTATTTT
This sequence comes from Eupelmus kiefferi, assembly GCA_030522745.1. Taxonomy (NCBI): domain Eukaryota; kingdom Metazoa; phylum Arthropoda; class Insecta; order Hymenoptera; family Eupelmidae; genus Eupelmus; species Eupelmus kiefferi. The sequence goes on along the minus strand of JAPYZB010006076.1, from coordinate 375 downwards.
AGTGAATCAATTCAGAATTCTATTCCGATTAATGTAAGCTTCCAAAAATAGAAATCATATTAAATTTTTATAATTGGCATTGTCTTTTTATAATTAAAAGCAAACAAAAACATGTTTAAAATAATTTTTTTATTTTTATTCGGATTAAATTATTAGAGCTTAAATCAATTATCAGTAGCGTATATATAGCTTACACCAATATCAAAACTTGCGAAATAATTCATCTCAACAAAACAATATCATGAAAAATCCAGTAACCAAACCAACCTAAAAGCATCTCCAATCCACTTATTCATCCAAATCCAACGCGTCCACCCCATGTGCTCACAACGACGCCCACGTGCTCGCCTCATCATCCACGAGAATTACATTAAA
>JAPYZB010006074.1:0-10966 GCA_030522745.1 Eupelmus kiefferi | reverse complement strand
CGAGGCCGCTACTGTAGCACAGCGTAATTTTTACCCAACGCGCCACACTCTCTTTTGTTCCGCTTTATCCTTTCCGTGTGGCTGCGCGCGATCTCGCAGCCCAGCGTCCCAGAGTGGGAGAAGTTCTGCGCAGCCAGGGTAAACGAACGCGCATACTGTTGTTGTATCCGTAGCGTTGCCGGAGAGTTCCGACTGAAAATGCCTGATAGACTTTACTTGTTATTAACCTCGGAGCTTTGATTTTTTTGGGCTAAAAAATTTACTACTGTGCGGTATAGGAGATTGAAGTGAAAAAAAAAGTAATTGCTGTTTACTCGCGCTGGTAACTATTTCATCCAAGTTTCCAGCATGCATCCGGATGATACGCACGGTAGTGTCGATACACTGCCGAATGACTCGTTAACCAATGGTAGGTACACGTACAAAAATACAGAAATATTTTCTGCATATTTGTGCAGTGCATTGTATATGGATTTTTTGGTAACTTTTTAAAGTTTATTTGAGGTTAAGCTATTTGAAAGTGGTAATACGGTGGATTGTGTACCGTGTTAATTGTCCATCCTGTGTGACTTGACTTTTATTTTACGATCGATGGTACATGGGTGGACTTATGATGTTAGCTAAAGGCATATGTGTGCATTCTTGGTGACACCTAGACAGTACTTCTTAATTAAGCTTAATATAATTAAGTTATTAATTCATCAATTCATGTTTTAAACATTAAATACATTTTTTATTCATTGCTATAGCTGCACAAGAAGAAATGGGAAGGTTAGATGTTCTGGTTTGCGGACAGTGCCATTCTGTCTTTCATTTCATTGAAGAATTCCAAGAGCATCGTTCTAAGGAAGGAGCTTGTTCAAAAATTTCAAACTTCCGAGAGAACAGCAATGTAAGTAGTATTTATATTTTTATCATGCACAAAATGTGCTGGATTATTTTAATTTATTTATAGCTATTCAAAATTATAAATATTTTCAGAATGAGCAAAAAGCACAGGTATGGGCATTTCTTCTGTGGAAAGACACACAGATACAACAAGATAGCCCGGATAAAGATACTGCAAATTCGTGGAAGTTGTATCAGAAATGGTGTAAAATGGATACAAATGTTAGAGATTGCTGGATTATGGCCGGTAAAACTATTCAGACTTTTACAAAAATAAGTAATACAAAAATGCAAGATGCACCACGTCAAGGAAGCATCACGTCAGAAGGTAAATTTTTAGATTTTCTCAGAATAAATTGTTTTTTAAATTATTTTAAAATTTAACAATTGTTTTACCTAAAACTTGTATTAATTACTTAATTTCAGGTGGAAAAACCGTTGTAGTGCGCAAAGTTATTAGAAATGGACAACCAGATAGTCCAGACAAAAAAGAATTTAAGTCTGATGTTAAAATAAAAACAGAACCAGTTGAAAACAAAAGCAAGGTTAAGCTAAAACCTTCAATTAAGCCAAAGGTAAAATTATTTCAAAATGCAAATAACAAGTTAAACATATATGAATACTCATAAAGGTAATTTTGTACAGGGCAAATCAAATGAATCTGGTGAAAATAATGCAGAGGGTAGTGATGAGGAATATTCTGTGGAGAAAATTTTAGCGAAACGCTTTAACCCAAAGAAAAAAGTTTATGAATATTTGTTAAAATGGGAAGGACATGCACAGTCAGTATTTTTTTGTTACTTTATAGATTTATTTTAAGAGTAAACGATATAAAGTTTAAAAAATATTTTAATCTTCTAGTGAGCATAATACTTGGGAAGAAGTAGCTCAAGTTAGTATGACATGTAAACAGCTAATGGATGACTTTGAAAAAAATCTTGCCAAACAAAAAGAACTTAAAGCACAACAGGTAGCTAAATCTATAAATCGAGCAAATCAAATGGGAGTTGGACAGAAAATCATAAAAATTGAAAATGTCAAAGCTGGACCTAGTTCTGCAGCTCAAGCTGGGTAAATTTCATTTTATCTAATATTAACACAACTGATTAATTATAAATTTTAACTGAAAACTTTTAATTGTATAGAAGACCGATGCGTTCGAGTAAATCAAAAGCTATGGATCAAGTTAAACAATGGTGTGGATCAATGAAAGATGAAGATAATGATGGTAAGTATCAATAAATTAAATTAAAATTTAAATATTTAATTTGATTAATTTATTAATTTTATTTTTATTAATTTAATTTATTTAATTTATTTCATTACAATAGTGCTTGGAAAGAGGAAGATTACTTTCTCCGATAGTGACTCTGATGAGGACGGCATCGGTGGAATTGGTACGATAAAGCGCTCAAAACTCGACACGAGTGGTGATGACGACTGGACCGCTGATTCAGAAGAAGACAAGGTAATCATCGGTCGTAGTGACGTGATCCAACGCGCCTTTAGTCGAGCAAACGCTCAGTCTAATGGTTCGAATCGCTCGGGTGGACCAATGACAGGCACTGACCTAGCCAACAGCATGCTTAATAAAAGTGTCATCAAGGTCGACTCAAAATCGAACTCTCAACAGTCCAACGTCTACATAGTGCATCGAAAGGACGGTATCATCAAGCTCGATTCGTCGCCCACGAACAAGATAACTGTGAAAGGTCAGAACCAGCCGTCGGGCGGAGTATTGATGGTGCAGAATCGCGAGGGTGTTGGCAACATAATGCGTAAGCAAATCGTAACATCGGCCTCGAATTCCATAACACCAGTTAAAGTGATATCTAAAGCAGATGGCACGCAAGTAGTTACACAAATGAAAGTGGTACCGAAAGCATCACCGTCGAAAGCAGGTGCAGTTATGGCGTCTAAAAATGAGCCCATTAAGATCCAACCCAAGCCTGACCCTAATCAATTGCAACAAATTCACTTCGTTACAGCAGTTCCAAGTCCCCTGGGTATTCACTCACAGGGAGTAACCACAGTGAGACAAGGCGGACAGCGAACTTTGGACGGGCGACCACTACTGCCTAGACCATCAGGACTACGTGCCTCCACGCCCTCAACCACAGGAATGATGAGCATAACGCAGACGCGGACGCCGGTAAGGGCGCCACCACCGAGGCAAATCACACCGCAAGGAGTTCAACAGCGACAACTATTGCAAAAACGTAATACACCAGCTTCATCGACTATTGTACACGTTTCGTCTCCTGCTACTATGTCCACAGTTAGGCCCAAAATCACAGTAATGAACCAGCAGGGCAAGGTGATACAGAAGACTGTGGTCAGCCCTGCTCAAGTGGCAAAATCGACTAAAAGTACCCCGGTGAGTAAAACGCAGTCTCTCATTACACCACAGCAGAAGATGATGATGGCAAGGCGGAAAGTCGCAGAACAGGCAGGCGTTTTGCCTAAACCTACTGGTGCTCGAGGTGGTAACGCAGTTACGAAGGGCGTTGCACGCGGCAAAGGTAGGACCGATACTATTACCACAACTGTAACAGCGAATAAACCGAAAGAAAGCAAACTTGCTGAAACAGACGGCCTACATATGGAATTCCACCAAGTTGAGTCCGAAGAGAGTAGTAGCGATAACGAGCCTGATTTTCCGCCTGTCCCAGCAGAGCCAGTTCAGCCGGCCGAGCCTGACAGTCCTCCTAGACAGTTCACTCTCTGCCCATTAACCGGTCGCATAATCGGTCCCGATGGAGAACCCATCGAACAGCCTGAACCTGAACCTGAGGCAACACCTGCACCGACACCTATGGCTATTGTTCAGGCTACATCAACGACAACGACGATCGGAGCCGACGGCATCATCACAACCAGCGCTGGTACCGAGAGCGCTGAGCTCGTACTTCCGACCCTCGAAGGCTTGACGGACAGTACGGGCGGCATTGTCCGAGTAGAAATGAGTCCTGGTGGTACAACCGGTACGATCGTCCAGACAAGCGAGCAAGATTCAATGAGCTTGTCGACCGTGGTTGTGCCCGGACCCGATCTGCCTTGCCTCGATGATCCTTCTATTGAGGTGCAGACTACAAGTACTGGCAGCGTTGTAGTCACTGTACCACCGGTGGTTATGACTGAGACGACCGAGACGTCGTCGATTGACAATAGCGAGTCTATACCAGTTTCAACGGTCACGGTTACGTCGGCAACGCCAGCGGCAACCACTGAAGCCACGACGATTACCCTTTCAACATCCACATCGGAACCAACGTCTATACTGCCCGTAACTACGACAGAAACTGTAGCCAGCGTTGAAGGCGCCGTTGCGACAACCATGGCATCGACAACAACGAACGTGAAAATGGAGGAAAGCGGTGGTTTAGTGACAATAACCGGCGAGGATGGTGTAGTTTATCAAGTTACTGGCCAAGCAGATGATGGACAAACTCTTTTAGTTACACGAGGTGCTGACGGTGAGCAGCAATGTGTTTACGTGACGACGGAACAGCAAGCCGAGGAAGGTTCCGTACTGACATTGGACCATGCGGTCGCTGAAGCAGTCGCACAACTCATGCCCGATCAAGTGAATCTCGCGCCCCAGTTTTACGTGAAGGAGGCTACTGAAGGCGCGGCCGAAGGAACCGAGGGAGCCACTGCTGAAAATCAACAAATGGTTATGTCTATTATGGATAACTCGAATACTGTAGTAGCCACTGCACAGGAGGACGGCGATAATCCATCACAAGTTGTTGCCCAGGTCATACAGGCCGATGAACCTACGCCAGGTAATTATAATTTTAAATTTATAACGTTAAACTAAAACTTGATTTTGAAATGATATATTAATATTAACCATAACACTAATTTTTAAGTATGTTGTGAGAAATAATTAAATATTTAATAACTAATTATTGAAAGGCATTGGTTTTGATTCTAATTACTATAATCGTAGAAAGGACTATGTATTATTAAATTTTTCTTTAAATATATTAAATTTTATTATTTATTTCAAAAATTTCTGTTTGCAGGTGGAACAAGAAGGGTAGTACTATTGCTACCTGATGGAAATTTGATGATGACTGAAGTTGATGAGGAGCAGTATGCTGCATTAGAACTCGATAAGTGAGATGATTAAAAGTTTTATGGTGAAGTGATAAGAACTGCGAAAGCTGCGTTATCCGTGTATTGTATGTAAATAAAGACTACCCATTAAGGCAAAAATATAAACAAAACTTTTTAGCCAATAAGTGCATTAAATTTATGAATGGCTTTGAAGTATGATGTAAAAAGAAAGGAAAAAATTATAAATTGGATAAGATAATCTATGTTTTTAGATTAAAACACGTATGTTTTACTAATTGATGTTACAGTATCCGATGTTTCACTGACATTTTAATTTTACATTTATTTATAATTTGAAAAGGATAGTGCATTCTATAACGAAAATAATATTATATAAGAGTATGTGAATATTGTTCGTCAGAATGTTTCATAATAAATAAAAATAGAATCCACTGATCGCCACGAACTATTTTTATTTTAGTTTTTGCCAATGCTTCGGACGAGATTAATAACGTCCCTTTCAAGGCTGTACAAAAAAAAAATAGAAAATTTTTGCAAATTAAATTGTAAGTCAAGTATTGTAAAATATGAGATTGTCTTACTCATAAGAAACCTATAAATAAATTTTTTTTATAATTTTAAAGCAATGATTACATCCGATGTGGTATCATAACGTCAAATTTACAATTTTATTTTCTCTGTTGACAAAATTAAATCTGAATTAAAAAGTGATTCCTTATAACAATTTAAACGATTTAAAGCTTAGAACACTTACGGGTTAAGGATCTTTTGGGCAATAAGTAAATCTATGCAGCCCATAATTACAAAAAAGTAAGGACTCGCGAAAATTTAATTTTCGTTAAATATGCATGGAAGTTAAGTTAACCGGGAGGAGTAGGGAAAAGAAAACAATATATATATATATATTGATCTTAATCAAGTGTATCTAATTTTAGAATATTTAAAATTATTATACATTTAGAAAAAAATATTCGCTCTAATAACATTTTTATGAAAAAATAGTTAATAAATTTTGTATAAAATTTTCTAATTGTTTTGATTTTTGAAATGAACTCTACTTTATTTATATATAAGGATTATTTTCTATGAATCAGATCTTAAAAAAAGAAAAGATAATTAACATGAAAAGCATCTTAGATTTTGGAATATATTATTAGTGGCCAAAAAATGAAAACCGCGATAGTAAGATTTAAAACTTAAAAAACAATTTAAAACAGTAGTTTTTCACTTTATATGCAAGTGATCTAGTTTAAAAAACAGTAATTAAAAAATTTGAAATGATAACATAAAATTAGAGAAATAAAAGCTTTTATTTGCTTTTTTTTTTAGAATAAAAATAAAATGTCAATTTTACTTAAAGTTTAAAGTTAAGCAGAGTGGTACAAATTTTATCGAAAATTGTACCATGATTTTGAAGAAAAGGAAATGAAAGCTTTTTTCTCTACTTTTATATTATCTTTTAAGAATTATTTAAACGTTTTATAAATTCGATTTGTTATACTCCAAAAAAAAGTTTTATATATATTTTTTTTAAGATAATAAAATCAAATTTTTTGGAGTAGTAATGCTTGTAGCTTTTTTCATTTTATTTGAAAACCGATTCTATATTCCAAATACGAGACATTCTTGTAAAATGTAGAAAATTATAATCTAATACACTTTTAAACTAATAAAATGGCAAGTTTCTTTTAATTATTGGATAAAAAAATTAACTTCGTTTCAGTATTTCAATAATCTATTTTTTTATAAAAATATTTTTATGGTTAGTTATTTTGTAAATACTGTAACAGTTATCGTTTATCATATCTACTTATATTTACCGGAAAAGATTTGTTAAAAGAAAATTTTAATCAAAAATTGGTTATTGTGGGAAACCAACCAAATCAAAAAGGGATGTAAACATCTATATGTTTGTAACACCAATTATAGACGATATGCAGACATATAATAATACACAATTAGTTCTTTACAAATTATAATTATAATTGTATCGGTTTATATTAATTTGAAAATATTTAATTAATAATTATAATAGTTTTTCTAACATAATAATTAACAGGAATCTAAATCTAAATCTAATCTACTTGTATTTATTTAATAAATACAAGCCAATAAATTCAAAACATATTAGTTAACATACAAAGAAAGAAGCACTGCTTAGACTACTTCTAATCAACATATTGAAGTTTAATTTAATAATTTCATGCACTGCTCAATAAATTAATAATTTTGTTAATTAATGTATTGTTCTTAAACCGCTTTTCACAGGCTCGTTAAATTTGGTTTATTTAATTCTTAAGTGAACAATTTATCCAATTTATTAACTTTTATGATGAATAAGTATAATGTAAATACGGATTCACAGATAAAATGAAACAAACTTTTTATATTATTGTAATGCATGAAAGTGAAAAAGAGAAACGAATTTAGATGCGTAAAAATTGTATAAAAATCTATTATGTGTATATATAAATATATAAATATTATATATACGGAGATAAACATGTTTTTCCATATTACACTTGTACTATTCTACTAATTAAATTTAACGTAAAACAAGAGGATATGACTAAATTTTCTGTTACTAAGCAGCTATTCTTAAATGTAAATAAAGTACTTATGTAACCTTATTTGCATCTACATACATATAAAGCGAATAATTAGCATAATTATCAATGCTTTTTAGAAATTAGACATTAATAAAGTTTGAAGCTGTTCGAACAATAATGTCAACCTAAGTTCAAAAGCGAGACCAAAACTCCTTAATGATCATCTATGCTGTGTAAATTGTTTGTAGTAAAAGTATTGTCATTAACCATACAATATAAAATCCTAGTAAATTAGAAACTAAATATTTTGTATATAATCGCGGAAATTTATTTGTTTACATGAAATTGTTTAGTAATAAAAAACATGCATAAAATAATAAATTGAATTATTATATTATAATTTAATGTATGTATGTACAATAAAAATGTTAAATGGTACAATAGAAATTGCCAATTAAATGTTAAACAAAAAACATTAAAGAACGATAAAGTGAGCTATAATTTTTTGCTGGTCAAGAATTAACAGATAGATTTTAATGAAATTTCATGTATATTTAAATGTAGTTTTCAGAATATCACTGTTAAAATTTCGCGAGGCTTAAGTATAAATGAAGTAACAACTTCAACAAGAGCAAAAATTATAAATGACACATATTTGACTAGCGATGTAACAGATAAACTTCCTTAATTTACGTCCACTCACAATTCTTGCAAATTTTTAAATCAATTTATTAAGTCTTTCTAAAGTTTTCTTTTAAAACATTTGTTTTATATGCCACATTTTCGATCTATTTAATTTATGAGATTTTAAAAGGCTGCAATAAAACAATCACCCCTATAATGATCAGTTTATTAAATTGCTCGTGGTGATCAGTAGAAACCTTACATATTATTTATTTTATAAGATTCTAACTTTTTATAGCTTAGACATTACGTCTACAATAATCGAATAATAATTTTTGTTCTGTTTGAATTAGTTGAAAAAGTATATATTTTTCATTTTAATTATTCATCCGCTGTCAAAGAAATACAAATGTAGAATAGTAATGATAAAACTTTTTATAAAATTAATTATAGCATTATTTTATTTTAGTATCCCTTTCTGATCAGTTATAAATATAACAAAACAGAAGAGTCACAAAAATCTATAAGTAGTTATTTCGAATAGCATTCTTTTATAAATAATATAAATGATTCTGACTTTCGACATTGTTAACTATCATAATGTAGGGGAAAGCGGGGCACGTAGCAGAGGTGGATAAGTTGACACACTATCAATAACTGATTGTAAAGACGGTAGTGCGCTACGGTTCAGTCGTCGTAGACATTGTATAGAATGACGAATTTCTTGAGTGAGTCTAGGAGATTAAGCTGTAGACAGCCAGAATTTAATTGATTGATTTATTTTTATATATCTAGAGTAAGATTTCTAAATTTTTGTTTAAACTTGATTTATTCCATTAAGGTAAATTAAAAACAAATAATAAATAGTCTGTCTTGAAGAGCCATGAGGACTTCATAAACACCTATCACTTATGTTAAACAATTCAATAATTTAAAGAAAAAATTAAATTATATTTTTTTGTTTTCGTTGGGGCAATTAAAAAAAATTTTTTTTGAAAAAATGAATGTTTTATTTGTGAAATTCGATAAAAACTGTTATTTATTTTTTTTTACTGTTATGGTTGATTCATTCTATATATGTTCTATATATGTGTATTACAATTATAAAGTTTTTTTATATGATTGTAGAAATGTTTCCATAGTTTCAATTGAAAAATTTCAAGATATCTCAAGTTACTGTAAATCATTTTAAATATAACTACTTAAAATATAAAAACTTTTCTGTTTAAGGGACATAGCAATATGAAAGCAGCAAGCTGCATAAGCTGAGCTTGCGCTAATCTCGTTTTACTACAGTGAATACAGCTGCGCGCCCGAAATTTTCGTATGTGATAAAACGTGCGTTTACAGAATCAACGATGATTTGTTGTGATTGTACAGAAATAAAGGAAGAAAAACCTCCCACTAAGCGCAATAATTCTCGTAAAGTCAAAGCAAAGAATCCAGGACCTCGGAGTAGTTTGAAGAAAAGCATTATAAAAAACGAAATTGCAGTAAAAACTATATTGGTGGCAGAACCGGAGGTTGTTGAATTTCGTAACTGCGAATCTTACAGAACTTACAAGGTATATATTTGCTCGAAAAGCTGTAAAAACGAATCAAATCAGTGATGGATTTCGATTAGAATAACTATCCTAGTAGACATTTAACTAGTTAAGTCTAATCTTCGAAATTTCTCTCGGTTCTAATAGAGGTTTAACTAGGGGCTTAACTTTTACCCATAATTAAATTAATAATAAGGTTCTCTATTTTAAACTTAATTATTTTGAAATACTGTTATATTTATAAACATATATTAATTAAATTAACCTATAAAATACAGTTATTATTTGTTAGATAATCAAATATTTGGCGTTGACTTACGGTTGTTGAACGGCTTGTCGTGGTTCGAAACATGAAGTAAAATAGGAAAACGCATATTTTTTCATAATTTTAAATTGATTCGTTTCGATTTACTTAAATTTTACGAGAGTATTTTTAAAGATGAAAATTAATTGTACGTCAGTTTAATGTTCCATTGTATAAATAATAAACTATATACGTTAGGATATACCTATCAAGCACTGATAATACTGTAAAAGATTTTTTCTTTATTGGGGATGCTTTGAACATTCGAAAGATTCTGGGTTCAAATCATTCCTTCAATTTTTTTTATTTACGTTATAAAAAAAAAGTATTTAATTTTCAAAAAAGGAAAAGAATAAGTCTGGCAAACTGGCCTTAGGCAGACTACTCTCAATCTTTTTCGAGACTTTTCAAAGATTTTCTGATCCAGACTTTGGCTAGACCCATACCAGACCTATATTTTTATGGAGCGTCTGAAATGTGCATCGAAGGCTGTACAGTAGCCGTTTTGTAATATTTATTACTGAAAAATTTTATATATACTTCGATACAATTAAATTCTTAATAGCATATTTAATCATTAACGTTCTACATAAACAAATTCAAAACGTCATGCATCTATCGCAACACACAAGATAAAGAAAACTAATCAACCCATCTAAAACCCGAGGAAACCGTGATAGTCCGCAACATCGACACGCAACTGGCGCGCTTCAAGATCGAGCGTCGTCCGGAGCACTCTGCCTTCACCGTCTTCGTCGAGTCGGTGAGGCGCGGCGTCGACAAGGAGGACATAGCCCCGGGCATGTACGCCAAGCTCGTAATATATTTCCGATGCGACATCCTGTCCGAGCCGGAAGAGACTCTGGTGCTTTCGGTCCAGAATGGCAAGTCCGTCACGGTGACGTTGAGGGGCCGTCGTGATCCTCCGATATTGAAAAGTATGCGTTCTTTTGATTATTTATTTTTAGTAT
>JAPYZB010006070.1:0-12668 GCA_030522745.1 Eupelmus kiefferi | reverse complement strand
ACTATCCTTCAATTCATAGCTTGGTAAGATAAATAATTTTCATCTATTCTAAACTGACTATTTTAATCTTGTGCTGACTAGCCAGCATTAATTTTTTTTTCTCATTATGCAAGTCATCATACATAATTGTTAAAATAGTTTGATATTAATTTCAATTGGTTGTTTTTTATTTTTGACTTTTGATGTATAAAAAATCATTTTATTTAAAATTTATTAAATGTATAGTTTTAAAAATTATTCTATTTTATTTCAGCTTGCTCTTTCACTTAATAATGATTTTGTTTTTTACATTTTAATTTTTGGTAAACTTTAATTTAATAAATAATAATCTATATTAATTTGATAAGCAATTATCAATTTCATACTGATATTCGTAGATGACATTTTACCATTGGCAATAGACAGAATGCCATCGTCGATAGAACCTATTGTGCGGAGTGTCATTAGGAACCATTTTAATTTGAATGTTTCGGCGCAATTAAACAGGTAAGCTGTAAACAAACGTGCTCCTTATAAGTATTAACTAACGTCTATTGATTTGTTAGGTATGACGGCCGAGTTCTAATAGTGAGAAGGACTGATGATGAAATGATCAGCGTTCCAGACAGTAGTTTAGCTGGAAATCGAGGCAATAAACTTTTAGAGAAATTGCTGGCCAGGCGATATCCTCATCTTTTTAACAACTCGCCGGATTCGTATACGGTCTTGACGAATCTGCTCGCTGCTCCAACATTTGCCGCGAGACGTGAGTAAATTATTTTTTTAACCAATTTAAATAAATAACATAAATATGACTTAAGTATTTTCAAAATTTTGGTGAAAATATATGTTATGCATATATATTTTAAAAGTTTTAAAAGATTTTTGCATAAGAATTGATTGAAATTTGAGCTGTTGGGTATAAGTAGGTGCTTATGCACAAAAAATAACATTTATAAAATCAAACTTCTAATTTATAAATTTATAAATTTATTAGATACAATTAAATTTTGTTTCTATAACAATTTTTTTAGTTAATAAAAAGACAAAACGTGTAGAATTTTATATTTAGAATAAAAAATTTATCAATAAAATAATTTTAGGTTTGATAATGGATGACGTTGGAGTTGATCAAAGCCGTTGTGTAGATTTAATAGCAGATGACATTTTAGATAATAATGGCACTGTCAAATATCCATCAAATCTGGGAAGAAATCAAAATGCGAAAACCAAACAACAACTTGTATTATATTTGGTAAGCAAAAATATTACTAGTTTTAAATTAATCTCTATATATTTCTGCTAATAATAAAAACTTTTATCTAATCTGACAATTTCGATTTCAGGCGACTATGTACATGGAAGATCAAAATTCACAGCATTGTACACCTTTAGCCATTGAATTGTTTCATTCTGGCTGGGATCCAATGTCTACAATTAAAGACAAGTAGAAAATGGTGAAATTCTATTAAACAAATAGAATATCATGCGGCTGTGAGTCTTTATGAGAAGAACTCTAATTTTGACGTCGCTTTATTCCAAAAAAGCATTGTAAACATTAGTGCCTCGGCTGGAGGACCAAGGCAAATTTTCCGAAAACGACGTTATCAAGTTCTTTATACGTGGAAAAAGAAACTTTTTTTCGAATGTACTCGGTGTGCATTTAGACAAAGTTTTTATTTTTAATTAAAAAAATCACGGTGTGTGGAAATGTTATTACTGGTTTTAATCTAGCGGTGTTTTGCTAGAATAAAGAAAAATGGGAGTACTCGTGTGTGGTTGACACTGTTTGTGTATTTAAATTTAATTTAATGTTTTTTTTTTATTTTCAATCTCATTTCTCTCATTACACTGACAATACATTTTTTACATATTTAGTAAGGGAGATCAAACAGTAGAAAAAGTTCATCATTTTTTTTACACGGGTGAGAGTCGATTTTGCGATTTTTTTTAATAGCTGATAAATACACGTTATTTAAAAAAACATATATGCCAATCGTGTATATGTACTTTTCCAGAAAGTTGATTACAAATAAATAAATTATCTAAAACTCTTGTAAATATTCCAACCTACACAATCATAAACATCTCTTTAAGTGCTTAAATACAATAACTATGCAGGTAAAAAATCATTTTTTTTTGTTGGGGAGTTCAAGTTCATGATTGTTAATTTAATGTACAAATAAAAAATGGAGCTTAATGCGATCGTTACGTGCTTTGCGTTCGATCAAGTGCAGCTTTCAGCGAACTTTTTGATTCTTGGAATGGATCTACTACTTTAGCTTTGCTTGTTCTCATTGGTCTATCAATAAACACTTTTAAGGTATCCTTGGTTTGCTGAAGAAAGTAATCTCTTTGACATACTTTTTCTAATGCCTTAAAGCATCCTTCCAAATTCCAATCAATTTTAGAAGAGCTTTTGTCTTCACCCTAAAAATATTAATAATTTAATTAAAATAAAAGAAACTGTTTATCATGAGGCAGACTTCCTGATAGAAATTATCAGTACAGAAATTTGTTAATAAATTATATAATTTTTTAACTTACTTTTAGAAGACCTAGATTGACTAGAAGCGCGTTATTTAAACTGGGAATACGGGTATTTTTTGTGGCATTTGTAAATAGTTCAGAGTATAACGATTCTGTAACTTGTTCAGCTGGAATTCGAACATCCATGTAACCACTGGCACATAAAGCAGATACCTTCATTATAACTTTCAAAGCATCATTTATTGAATCTTCATTTTCAGCATTAGACAAACCCTAAAGGCCATTAATAATGATAGGAAAATTATAATATATTTTTTTATTAATAGTATCGAATAGAAATATATTATAAATAATAATTTATTAAACTTACTTTTATATATTCAGAGAATAGTTGTGTTTTATCACCTTTCAATAGGAGGAAATTTTCTCCTGAAGGTGTTTTTAAGAATTCTTGAATAGTAACAACCTTCACCACTGGTTTTTGCGGTTTATTCATACTTTCATTACCTTCTTGTTCATCTTCTTCTTCACTCTTTGTATCATTATCATCTTCTTCCTCCTCTTCTTCACTCTCTTCACTCTCTTCATCTTCATCATCTTCATCCTCTTCTAAGGAACCTAAAGACTCTATCCTATCGGAATTTGTTAGGATTTCAGTTAGAGTAGCTCTTCCTTCTTTTCCAAAGGCATTACCATCCAGAGCAAGTGTTGTAAGCTTAGCTTTATCTGCCATTGCATCTGCTATATTGCTTGCACCTCCAACTTTAATCTCATTAAAACTCAGATTAAGTTCTGTGAGAGCAGGGTGATTTCCTTCAATTCCTAAAGCATCAGCTAATACTACAGCTCCTCGAGTTTTCAATAAACAATCTCCAAGATTAAGACGTTCAAGAGAGGAGAAATTGTGCAGAACATCTGCAAGTGCCTGAGCTCCTTTTGGACCAACTGTGTTATCGTTAAGATTCAAAATTTTAAGGCCTTGATTTACAGATAATCCATTGGCTAGAGCAGTTATGCCTACATAATAAATGCCATTTTGAGGCATCACTACTTCCTCTAAACTTGCTAGTGTTTTAAACACCTCAGCTAGAGCTGTAGCACCATCATTTTCCAATCTGTTTCTTCCAGCAATAAATACTTTTAAAGCCAATGGTTTGGATGTGTCTTTAAGACTATTAGTATTACAATCCAATAGAGCCTTGGCCAGCATTTTTCCTCCAGATATGCCAAGACCATTGTTATTCAATCTCAATTCTTGTAATGTGTAGCACGAACTAGAACTCAAGAGAGCGGCTAAACCTTTCACACCTATGGGTCCAAAGGCATTGTCACTGAGATCAAGTTCTACAAGCTGAGTTTTTGCTGCGCATAAACCCCGACCAAGATGCTCTAAGGCTACTGGAATTTCATCCTTCATGCGTCCTGTAAACATGTCTTTCCATAGAGCTCTTTTCAAATTGGCTCCATTTTTTTCAATGGCTTTGGATATGGCCTTAGCTGCATCAGGGCCAAGTGTGTTTCCTTCCAGATCCAAATATTCCATGTTTTTACATTTTTCAATAGCTTCCACAACTTCTTTTGCTGTAGATAAATATTAATATTTAGTTTATTAATTGTATCTTTAATTGTAACTTTATAGATTTTTTATTTTGTTTTAAAATTACAACTTTTAAAAAAAAAAATTGAAACTTAATATTAAGTTAAATTTTAATAAATGATAAATGCTTGAGAAACTCAAATTACACATAAAAATAAGCTTTGAGTGACTATTGAAGCAACAAGTTAATTACTACAATCACTGAGTACTAAAATGATAATCCATTCAAAGTAAAGGCGTAGCCACAATTGAACCAGAACAAAGCAAAATTTTGTGCTGCAATTTATTTTTCATTGAAATCTTATTACTCATCAGCTGTCCAATTATTACATTTTACAGCTAACTAAGCATAACCTTAAAATCTCAAAAAACATTTAAAAAAAAATTTGTTCCCATACTCTCACCCTTACCAAACGTAAACATAAGTTATAAAACTCCAAACCCACGTGTGTAATCTCATACTAAAAAATCAACACCTCCAGCCTCACCCTAAAGCCTCCCTTATCAAATCTCAGGTCATCACCCCAAAAGTGCATCACAGGAGTCCAACGCATCAAACCATATATACTCTCCTTCGCACCAAAAAAATAAAATAACCAGCCCCTACTAACAATAAAGAAAACCGCATTGTTTTTACCATCTTCCTCGGTATCAAGCTTTAGCTTCTTGCCGGCGAACGAAACTCCGGTGCTCTCCGTCTTTTTGCTAGCCTCCTTCAGCGAGTCGCCGATCGCGTTGAAATCAAAGCTCGACATGTTTTCTTCTCGTTTATATCTGTTTACCCAGCGATTATTGACTACTAATATACTTTTCTGCAATTTTTACACACCCACTGATCGATGGATTATGGGACGCGCGATGGTTCGACAGCGCGTTTTTTTTTTAACGTACCGAGAGCGAATGCGAGTGCAAACAAAGCGTGCGTGCAACGGGCGCGCGCGAGGGGCGCGGGAAAACGCGAATCTGAAAATACGACGCCATGATTGGTTGGGAGGACTACGTGGGTCGATGGAGCAGCTGTTTCGGTTTTTTTGCGTGCTTGGTGAGTGTGAAATGTGGATGGTTGGTTTTTGAAGGTTAGGGTGGATTCGTGGTGAAGTTTATTTTTAAAATTAGAGATTTTAGTGGGTGTTCTAAGATTAGATTAGAGGTCATGAAAATCGAAATTTGAAAATCGTGCGACGGTCATGAACGGTGGAAAATTGTCATAAGGACCGTCATTACGATAGTCAAGTTTTTCCGTTTTTTTGACAGGGTAAGTGACGAGCAGAAATGCACGTGTTTATTTCGGCGTGCTGCACACGTTGTGCCGCTTCTCTGCGAGGTTAAGAGACAGTTGTTGTTATTTTAGCGTTTCTTCGTGTGAAATGCTGTGGATAAGTTTACTAATTGTAGAATTTGTGCAGATTAGTTGAATTTTGATATCAAGATGAAGACTAAACCGACTAGGCATAAAGAAACGAACACATTTAAGGTAAAGATAAATTTTTGTTTATGTCAAAGTACTTTGCATTTTGATTTATTTTTTTATTATTTTAATGATTTATCTGCATGTGATATTGTTTTACTGAAAAGTGTGATTCTATATTTAGATTTTTATAATCCTTATTATACATGCATTCATGTAACAATATTTTTATTAAATAATGCTTAATGTTTTTATATCTACTTTCATTTTTTGTCAATAAATTTTAATTAAGTTTAAGTTTATACAATTATATTTAAGATATGTCACTTATTTAATTATAATAGTTCTTTTTCACACAATATTTAACATTTTACAATTTTTTCTAATTCTTGTTAATTTTATATTTCAGTTCAAACCATTTTCTGAGAGAGTAAATGACATTGATGTTGATGTCTTTCACAAAGTTGCACATCGCAACGAAGTAGTTTCTGAAGAAACAGAGACATTCTTTGCCCAGTGTGTTCAAAAATGGAATTTTCTCAATCTTTCTGAAAACTATTCCAATTTCAGAAAGGAGGTGGCAGATATAATTACTCTGCCTCAACTACTTAATAAAAAGCAATATGTTATTGATACATTGCTGAAATATTTAAGACTAAAAGATCCTTTATGCTTAGAAGCTATTTTCGAGTATGTACATCAAATTATATTTGTTAATTAAAATAATTTTTTGACAATTATTTCATAAATGAATATTAATCATTTTGTATGTATTTCTGATATTTACAGCTTGGTCATTGCTGTTGCCAAAGACTTGCAGGTAGACTTTTATCCATTCTTTCCTGAATTTCTGCAGACTATAATCGACTTACTCCAAACGAAAGATGCAGAGCAACTAGAACGCACATTCACTACCTTAGCTTATCTCTTCAAATTTCAATGGCGCTACATGATAAAGAATGTTGGTACGATTTTCGATCTGCTCGTACCTCTACTGTCGGAAACGCGGCCAAGCTACATAAACAACTTCGCCGCCGAGAGCTTCGCCTTCGTGGTACGCAAAGTAAAGGATAAGGCAGCATTCGTAAAGCTCGTATTAGAAGCTTTAGAAAAGAGGCAGGATGGAGCGGTGATCGGTTGCGGCAAGCTGCTGTTCCATGTGCTCGCTGGAGTACCCGGTCAATTTCATTCATGCGCCGAGTCGATGCTTACTGTGTATCTCGATGCTCTTAAGAACACAACAATAAACCAACAGCTTCTCTTTGATGTACTGTCCACTGTTATGAACTGTATCACGAGCCAAATCTACGCACAGAAGAGCGAAGTGCTTTGGATGGTCTTTTTCAAAGCCATAGAAAAGTTTCCCGAAGACTGTCTGATTTTCGTTCTGCGACTAGTCCAGCTGGTAATCAATCATAAGGGTGGAGTGATGCTCAGAGACTACGTGACCTGGTCGAAAAAGTTGGCGGAACTGATCGATAAGTCTGAGACGAACAATCTGCTTTTGGAAGAAGTTGCTAACGCAACTGTTGCTACGCTTTTAGCGGTGAATGTTAAGTTACTACAGGAGACTTCTAGTTTCTTGGTATTGAAATTGCTGTCTATCGACAATCAAGACTTGCTCTTAATGATCACGGAAAAACTGATCGTCTACTCGTCGTTTGAAACACTCGTTCTTCCGCAGATTCTAAAGAAGAGTACGTTCGCTACATTAGACGAAAAAATACTCTCCTTGTTTTCTAAGATTATAGAAATAAAATCTCCGCCTACTCTAAGCGGCATCAATTTTGACGCTTGGAGCAAATTCAGTTTAAACGTCCGCGGTAACGACAACGTTACATTTTTATCTAAGCACTTAGAATCTCTGAAGGAAGGTGATATTGAAGAGGCCGCCTTGAAAGTCCTGATCATACTGCCACATCTGACTGTTCTTCAGCAGCAACTTCGTCCAAAATTGATCGAAATTTTTGGTTGTTTATACAGACGCCTATTGGAGAAAAGCGAACAGCATCAGAAAATTAACTTTGCGTTTTTGCTGGCTATAGAGTGCGTTGCTAGGATCAGCAAACCAGATGACTTTCACGCATTGATGGGAGAACTATCTTGCGACTTGTTGTCAGTTGCTGTTTTACACGAGAATGACCTTGCTGTACTAAACGCACTGGATCTTAGCTTCACTTGTTTGAAGAATTCAAGCCATGTTGACGTGTACATTAACCGGGTTACCTTCGACAAGATTCATCAAGCATTAGCCTCGAAACTTGGTAAGATATTGCTAATGAAAATTATAATTAAGTATCAATATATTTAGTTGTTCATTCATTAAAACTATTTTTTTCATCAGGTTCGCCAAACTCGCGCATTCGTCTAATAGTTTCGCATATCTTTTCCCTCTTCTCGACCGTCTCGGGCCTGAGTCACATCGAATCTGAGGATTCAAAGCAGAAAAACGCCCTTGAGCTGCCTTTCTTAGCTGAGAGCGAGCAAGTAACAGTGCACAAATATCGTGATCGTCTTCTTCGTGTTCAGGCGTTAGACTTCCAGGGTGTGGCTGTGAGCCATCTCAATGCGGATTACTATGATTGCCCACTGCACTACCTCTTCGGTAATCTCTATGTCAATTTCTCTCTTCTCTGGGAACCCGTCTGCAAAGTCATTGCTTCCTACGCCACGAAAGCTTGTTCTCAATTCTGGCCTGTATTTCTGACGAAGTTAAAAGCCGAGGAGAACATAAGCACAGTGGATGAGCCGGAGTTCGAATGCGAAGTATTAAAAGCACTGGCCAAGAAAACATGCGGAATGAAAGATAAAGTTGATTACGAAAATTACAAGCTACTCCTTTGGAAGTGCATGGGGATGATAGTTAACTACTGCGAGGTAAAGAATAGAGATTACGTAGCTTTGTTTATCGATTTCGTTGAGGAAAATTTCTTCAAGTCAAATTCCGAGGATGCCAAGTCCTGCAATATCAAGAAGCACGGGCAGATTGTTGAGTTGGAAGAAAATCAAGGTAAGACGATAATATTAGAATGCAATTATTTTGTGAATAAAGAAAGCAATATCAAGAAGCACGGGCAGATTGTTGAGTTGGAAGAAAATCAAGGTAAGACGATAATATTAGAATGCAATTATTTTGTGAATAAAGAAAATGTAAGATGATATACTTGACTTTCAGATGACGAGGATACTGAGGATAAAGATGAAGATGAAAAGAAGGAGAAACCTGAAGAAGAAACCAAAGAAGAGGATTCGCCAAAGCTGCAGCTTGGAAGGACAGAGCGAGTAAAGTTGCTTCTGGCGATGCTCCAGGTCTTCGGAAAGTTCACAAACACACGCTCACTTTACCGTGAGCCTGAGATCCTTCGCATTTACTTAGACCTGCTTTCCTCAAAAAATTCAGAAATTCAGAAGGCCGCACTCGGCTGTCTCTACACCTACAAGTACAAATACCTACTGCCATACAAAGCTCATTTAGACAACATCGTCGATGAAAAGAATCTGAAGAACGAGTTGGCCCGTTTTCAGATCAGCGTAGTCGAGAGCGGAGAAGCGGCCGCTGTAGTTCAAGATGAGGACCGCGCCGGTCTCATGCCCGTGCTCATGCGGATTCTACACGCAAAGATGACCCAGAGGGTGGGCATGAGGACGGGTGGAAAAAGCGGTGGACTGGTTCGAAGGAAGACGATTTTGAGGTTTGTAATTAAAGTAAAAGCGATCAAATCGTATTATATTATAAATGAAATATTAAATTATAAAATCGATTTATTTCTTTATAGATTTTTAGCTGGAGTCAGAGAGGACGAGATAATGGTCTTCGTGAGAATGGCCTTCAAGCCTTTCCAGAATTACTTACCCATTCTGAAGGTCGATGAAAAATCTCAAGGAGAGGTAGACCTCCCGCAGATGATCCAGGATATCTTAGACAATGTAAACCTTGAAAACGTCGTGCCGCCTAAACGACTTCAGAGCGCCGTAAATTTACTAGCTGTGATAATCGAGCAGTTCGGTGGCAAGATGACACAGCGACTCCTACCCCATTTGCTCGCTCTGCTTATCTGTATCCTCGCCCAAGTCGCAGGGATTCTCTCAAAGTCCGACGAGGTGCATTCAGGCTACCTGGCGTCCATACGTAATGTGCGCAACAGCTGCCTCAACGTGTTAGCGCGATTCTTTGTGCATTTCGAAAACTATGACTGGTCGACAGCGGAGATTGACTGGAGCCATAATCCGCGGTACTACCCGTTGTTTGTCAAAATTAATAAAGTAAGGGATTTCTTAAAATGTTTTAGCTTTTTGAAGAATAAACAGTTTTAATTGTTAATATTTTTTTCAGAATAACGAGACGCCACTTGTCTTCGTAATTAAATTGATGCTGTTCCATAAGACGCACAGATCCGTGCTTCAGATGATTTTGGACATGATAGAAAAGATGCTGACCCTCCAGGACTTTGAAAAAGAGGATCCGGATCAAATGGAAGTCGATGAGGAAAAACCTAAATCTCTTCTTCCCACTGTTGATAACAAGCTGAAAATAGTTAAAGATGACTCGATCAACTACGGTTCTGCGATTCTACTACCACACGTCACCGATATTCTCATTTACATCGAAAGGAGACTGAAAAATTCGAGACATGCTGCAACCAGAACCGAATTAACAATCCTCTCGCGCATCTCTGAATTTGTTACCGATCCCAAAACTTGCGATACTCTGCTGACTCTCGTGCTGCCGATTCTTCAGAGGAAATCCGGCGATTCTGAGGAAGTCGTAATTCAGCTGCTTACAACGGTGACGAACCTCATGAAGCACGTGAAAAAGCCGGATTTACATTTGAGACCCATTCAACATCTACTTGCCCAGATCAGCGCGGCGCCTGCTAGAAAAATGCTGATGGAACTGTTGAACACAATAGCGAAGGGAGATGAGCGAATGACAAAGAATCAGGCGATTTTGGCAAATCTAAACGCTTACGATCAGAGGTGGATCGATCAACCAGATTTTCAGAGGAGATTGGATGCTTTCAGTGAAATTGATAAGCTGATTCAAGTAAGATTACTGATTTTATTATTTTACTTTTGTTAATTTTTTTAATTCAGTTTGTTATTATAAGCGCAATATTTATTATTAGGAGGATGAAGCAACATTAGAATTCGGAGTAGCAGTGATCCTCAATTGCTTTTTCTTTCTGAAAACCGAAAACGACCTCGCTATGAGAGATAGGTCAGGACAATGTTTGAAAGCCATGGGCCTCTACTTAGGCAAGAAATTCAAAGACTCCGCTGCTGATCGGAAGTATCTCATAGATGAAACGATCCTAACCATGGTCCGTCACGGCATTAGGAACAACACTGAGAACGTGAAGCTTCAGTCCATAGCGTTCTTGGGCCACATGGCCATGGAATGTCCAGAAGTTCATCCTGTACTACGAGACTTGAACGCACTGACCAACAAACAAGATCCTGAAGTTGACTTCTTCGAAAACATGCAGCATCTGCAACTGCACCGAAAGGCCCGAGCGCTGCTTAAATTCTGCAACGTAGCCAAGGGCATGATCAAGACGCCGAATCCGCGAACTCTTACTCAGTTTATTTTACCGCTGGCATCCTCTTACTTATGCAATGATAAATTTGTGAACAAAAACAGCTTGATCGATGCGGCAATAGAGACGGTTGGCGTGGCTTGCAGACTGCTACCCTGGAACCAGTATGAGATCGTACTGAAGTACTATCTGGACAAACTGAGGACCTGCGTGGAATATCAGAGGCAGGTTATCAGGATCGTAGTAGCAATCTTAGATTCCTTCCACTTTGATTTGTCAAAATATAAACCGGCCGAGGAGGCTGTGAAAGCTCAGGATAAGAAGCTTTCGACAAAAGTTACAATGGATATAAGTTAGTATTACATTTTATTTTTACAAGTATTTTGTTAAGCACTCATATTAATGAAATTTTTCTTCTTCTTTTTCCAGAAGTAAACGCAGAAACAGATATAACCGAAGAATCTTCTACCGACAAAGTCTCTAAATCAGATGAAGAAACCGAAAAAATTGCTGATCTGGAGGAGCTCGAAGAAGTCACCGACGAGAAACTAGACGAGGCTCTAAACAGTGAGGCTATAGCGGACGCAACTTTGGAAGAGACAGAAGAGCCAGCGAAGGACATCCCGGCCATGGAGAGACTAACAGTGCTCTCGCAATACATGGCCAGACGTCTTGTATACAGCATCTCAAAAGGACTCATGCCTCAGTTGCACAAGTCCATAGCCACGAGGACAAAGCATGAAGGTAGTCACAAAGTCAATAAGAAAAGAGTTAGTACAGATCAGGAGGAGGAAGAACTCATGAGGGTTCCTATTGCACTGGCCATGGTTAAATTACTACAGAAGCTACCTCACGGCTTGCTCGATTCGAATTTGCGAGGGTAAGTCACATTAATTTTATGCATTAAATAAATTTTTCGATTTTTTTCAATGTATATATTTTACTTTTGAAATTATAAATTATATTTTTCATAAATATTTGATGAGATATTATATCGATAAAATCCATACATATTTTTTAGAATATTCACGAAGATATGCACATTTTTGAAATCTCGACTCGAGTCCGTGCGGCGCACAACTCGCGAAATCCTTCAGAAGATCATGATTACTCTAGGGCCTGAATACCTTCACCATTTGCTAAAAGAGATGAATGCCTTGCTGACTCGAGGATACCAGGTTCACGTTCTTAGCTTTACCATCCACGCCGTACTTGTATCACTAAAACCGTATTTCAAACCTGCACATATGCGATCGAATCTGTCATTAATCCTAAGTGTATGCAAAATCGATCTGTTCGGCCCGTCGGCCGAAGAAAAGGAGATCGCTGGTATCGTTAAAAACGTATCCGAGGCAAGGTCCACGAAGAGCTTTGACATCTTTCATATTCTTGGTGAATTTATCGACGAAAGTGCAATGGTCGACGTTATTGTGCCCCTAAAAGATATATTAATGCGTACTCACTCGCATAAGACTGTGAGAAAAGTTACGGAGTCTCTACGACAGGTCGGCTTGGGTTTGGCAGACAACAAATACATAGATATCAAACAAATGGTAAATTTCTTATACGGTGTGGCTTCGGAGAGTATTCCTCAGTTGATGCCGGAATACAAAAAGAAGAAAGAAGCCGAAGAGGAAAAGAAGAAGGCTGAGGCGGC
>JAPYZB010006063.1:0-13908 GCA_030522745.1 Eupelmus kiefferi | reverse complement strand
GCGGCCTCAGACGCAACGGCGCGGGCTCTGATTCAGCGGCGCAGTAGCCCGGGAGGTACTGCCCTCTACGCAGTATTAAACGTCTGCGTGTACCTTACAAGGGATTCACAAATTAAGTACAAGAAATTGCATCGTAACTCATTCTGCAATCGCAAATTTATAAATTTAAAAGTCAAGTTTTAAAGCAAAAGAAAAAAGGAGATCTTGGTTTGGAGGGGGGTGAGTATTATTAGACGTAAAATTTTCTGCCACGTAATGAGCGGTGCAATATAAATGCTGAGGTGAGCCGTTCGTTCTATGGTAGGGCGCTCGACCCGTACCTGACGTTGCACATCCCTGTCATAGCATTATGTAGTAGACTGATTCATTAGGGCATTCTCACTCACTCTCTCTATCTCTCTCTCTCTTCCTCTATCCTTGTGAAGACTCATCATCATTCCAACAGAATTAAGGTGCAACTTAGACAACAGAAATGTTCAAAATAACGTTGATAACGGACACGTCGAGGAGTTAAGCGCGCGCGGCGGAGATGCCACCTAAATTGTCAAATGCTTGGAGGGATTCCAATATTAAGTTGCCGGCTTTCGAAGCTCTCTCGAGGAGAGAACGAGTAAGCGGCAGTGGGAAATAACGGAAATGAAAACCGGGGCAAGAGACGGAGGCTGACAATTGTCGAGCGACGTCGTTCGATGTATGAATCGAATTCGCTCCTCGAGGTGTTGAGGCGACGAAGAGGCGGCGACACGTAATTGTTTACGAAACAAGAAGTAAAAGAAGAATACCTCATACTCACTCTCTTTCTCCCTCTCTCTCTATCTATCTATTTCTTGCTATATATATATCGAGTCGGCAAAGCTGAAAGAAAGAGAGAGAAAACGCAGCGGTACGGCGCAAGTCGCGGAAAAGTGGAGCAAGTCGGAAAAGCGCCAAAAGATGAAGAGCTTTCGGGGGAAAATAGCGGAGCGCAAATGCACCATAAAGTCAGCAGAGCGAGCGACTCACGCGCGCGCGCGCTTGGCCAGTAATTCCTTTCATCCGAAAGTAAGGAAGTAAAAACAACGATTAAGGCTTTTAGCCCCGGCAACTTCGGCTTGCAATATTTTCTTTTCCCTTTCTCTCTTATCTGCTCTCCCTCTTTTCCCTCTCTCTATTCCACCCGTGTGTATATCTAGCACGCACGTATAGCGCACGTGTGTGCTGCGCGCTGACCGCCGCTGGACGTCGTTGGGGGGAGGAAAAAAAACGCTTCCGTAGGATCGCGCGCCCCGCTGAACAGCTTTCCCGCCGCGGTTTTCTCGAGGTCATAAATACCAACACCGCAGGGGGAGAAAAGGGAAAAACGCGAGGGGCGCAGACATAGACGGCCGAGTAAAAGAGAGAGCGAGAGAGGGAGGAGGGAGGATGTATGGCGTGCGCTCTAGCTTCGTAGAGAGGTATGAGCCATGAGTGAAAAAGAGACACGGCGCCTTATCGAGTGATAAACAGAGAGCAAGCGAGCGAACTGCTAGAGGATCGCTCCTTTCTCTCTATATACCTTTTTCTGTTTAATCCAGCGGCTTATTTTTTGCCGCCGGCGGCTGTTCCTGTAAAAAATCGAGTTTTATTATGAGCCGCTGCGCGCGCGCGCGCGCGAGAGGCAACGATGCTCGAGCGAAATCTTCTCTCTTTCTCTTTGCTCGGGGGCCTCGAGCTTTTTATTTCGATTGAACTAAGCGCTTGCGCTTGTGCGCGCGCGAGCCGGGTAAATAGTTTTTGCTCACTTTCATAAAAAGCTCGCAATCGCAAAGCAGCCTCGGCGGCGGTGGCTCGCGGTTAAAGCATTGGGAATTTAAATGGGTCAGCAATCAGCTGACTGAGTGCGAGCACCCCCCTTTTAAGCTCTCGAGAGCGCAGCCGGACGCGAGCAAAAGAACAAGCACGCGCTCTCGCGTGTGTATGCAAAAGAGCGAGAGCGCGCCGCTCCTGCAAACGAGGACTTTGCCGGATTCCGAATGCTGGCAAGCTGATAGATTTCATTTTTATGCGTGCAAAACGCGAGAGAACCGCGCCGCGCGCGCGTGTGTTTTTGTTAAAAGAGGGAGGGCGCGTGGGGCCCGTGTTGGTGTGTGTGTGTGTGTGTGTGTGTGTGTGTGTGTGTGTGTGTGTGTGTGTGTGTGTGTGTGTGTGTGTGTGTGTGTGTGTGAGAGCTTGTCGCCGCGGGCCTGGCAGCGCGGCAGCCCGTATAATAATCGCTCGAGGTTTTCTCGTATCAGCTGTCATCCTCACCGGTCTCTTCGAACCAGACGCAAATACGTATACGCGCGTGATAGGAAGAATTCTATTAACGAGAATTCGCAAAGGAAATCCGAGAGCGCAAAAAATATTATTCGGCTTACGCAGCTGCAAAGAGATGTACAAGCACTAAGATAATAGCAGGAGAAAAAAAGAAAGAGAGAGAAAGAGCGAAAGAGACTTTTGTCGCAGGCAGGCACGCGAATATAAAGAAGGGGGTGGTCGACAAAGTCAGGCAAATGTGAATTCAGTTGGATTTTTATAGCACGCACTGCTGCTCTTCCGCCCAGTCTCTCTCTCTCTCTCTCTCTCTCTCTCTCTCTCTCTTGCGAGCGCGCAAGGAAATGAAAGTCCCGGTTGCTCTGCTACTTGTGCTCGTAGAGTGGAAGGCCCGTGCCAGCTGCACACACACCCACACACCCACACACACATATACAGATGTGCACACTCATACAGTCTCACACAACTGCAAGAGAGCGAGAGCCAGAGATTCTGTTTCTCGTATAGCCGTCGATCCGCTGGAAAATTTCTTTTCCTGACTCCGCGCTCGCTCGCTCTATCTTCAAGGAGATTGAGCCAATGCACAGTCAGACGTCGCGCGTGGGGATCCCATAACGTCGGATCAGCAGCAGTGGCAGCAGCACCGGAGAAACAAAGCGGATCACGTACAGGCAGATGCCTGCGAACGGTATTTTATCACGAACTTCCGTACTGCTAGGCTCGCCTTGCCGCCGCCGTCGCCTTTGTTATCCTCATTTTTATTTCCTTTCCTCTCTCTCTTTCTCTCTCTCTCTTTCTCTGCCCGCCTTACACTACTCGGAGAATCATTCCTTTTAATGAATACATGTTTTTCAAAGCTGGCAAGAGCGCCTTTCGCGCCGTCGTTGCGAAAATATTTTTGCTCCTCCTTTTCTCAGAGCTATGATACATGCGCTTTTTTACGTGATTTAATGTTCGGCCTCGCTCTGTTTGTCTTAGAGATATTCGTTTTTCGGAAGAACTTTAGACGCACAATATTTTGAAGTTTTTTCACGTTTCTTTTGCATTTCCATTTCATGTAAAAAATTTTATCCTGAATTAAAAAATTAATATTGTTGGGCGCATTTACATGGCAAAAAAAGCTGGAAAAATTTTATGCCGGATTTATATAATAATTCCATGTTCTCGTGAAGGGAATTAAAATGCAAAATACACGGAAAAAATTCAAATTTTCAACTAGCAAGCTTGAAAAGTATGGAGATTACAATCCTCTCGCGACTTAATTTTCTTTATTAAAGTTAACTAACTAGAGCAAACGTATAATAAATAGTATCTAGAATCTTGTAAAGTTTGTATCGTTAGTATAACTGTGCTCGCAATACGAAAAAGTATACGTTTACAGGAAATACGGTTACGGTCCAACATGAGGCATAAGGAAACTTAACTTGCTTCCCAAGAAGCGTCATTCTGCGATACTAGTCGCAACTTACTTCCATTATTATGGTGTCACGAGTTAGCTTTAGCAACAAGCGTCAACAGCAAAAATATCCGGTGTAGTTTAAAGTTTTGAACGGGAGTTTGTAAAAGGTTCTTCAAGTATAGGAAATATACACAAAAATTAATCTATTGTTGAAATTAATGTTATATTCGGAATAGACAAATCAATTACTAAAAAATATTTTAATTCATTGAAAATTAAATTAGTTTAATAATAAATTGAATTAAAATGATTAGTTTAATAAAAATTATAAAGAAAAAATAGACACATAGATCAAAAATAGAACTTAGAATTTGGTGTATAATAAACAGATCCTTTCGGTACTTTCAACAAAAATGCGACCCTCACGAAATCTTAGTCAACTCTTAGAGTCATTAAAATATCAAAAAAAAGTTATGTTCAAACCTAATAGCTGTAAAGCCAGAAGCAGTGAGTACACGGATATACTCAGAGAACTTCCAGTGCTCCAGCGTAACTAGTTTGAAAGTTACGGCTCGACAAAATTGCATCATGCGAGCACGCGAATGTACACACATTTACGCTCGCGTGCGCGCCTGCGAAAACACAGCTGCTTTTATAAAACAGCCGGCACAATCAACATTTAATATTCTCTGAAGATCCATTCGCAAATAAGAATTCGCGCGCGGCTCGTTCTCCCACGCTCGTTTCAGCGTTATTAAACAATCCATCCGCTCTTCATTACCGCAAAAACGCGAAACGAGCGCGCGCTCGCTTGTCCGTCCGTACGCGTCTGTTTCTACTTGCATACAGCAGGCTGCGCGCGCTATCGCCGAAATTTTTGTGCCTTTTTTGCCCGCGATACGCAATATTAGAGCGGGCTGCGCAAAAGGCCAGCTAGCGAAATAAAAGGATGCTTTACCGCGAAGCAAAACAAAAAAAAAACATTGAGAAAAGAAACAAAAATGTCATTGCGCGCGGTACATGCGGAAAATAATCAAAGAGCCGCGGTAGAGAAGAGGATGAAAAAAACATCCGTAACGTAATGCTGCGAGCAATGCAATTATTCGAAGTAGCGGGCTCTAAACCGCAAAAGAGATTGGCATGACGAGCTGCGGCGCTGCAAAGGCTTAGCTTAGCGCGCCCGGTGCGCCAGTGTCATGACATATTGATCGAGAGCGCCTCTATCTCTCACCCTCTCCTCTCTCTCTCTCTCTCTCTCTCTCTCTCTCTCTCTCTCGTGCGCGGGCCCTGCTCACTCGACCGCGATTAACACCCAGCGCAACTGCCATTATGCAACTGCGCGGCCGGGTTTCGTCGCTTGTATCGCGATTATCCTGCTAAAGGAGCACGAGAGAACGCAATGAATGTCACGCCACTGTGAGTGAGAGAAAGAGAGAGAGAGAGAGGAGAGCGCTGGCCTTCTCTATTGTTGTGTGTAGCCTACCTGGTAAACTAATTGCGCGCGAGCCTACACCTATACGTTCGCTGTGGCTGGCCGCGCTTCCTGTCTTGCTCTCGCAACCTGCACAAAGTTCTACATGCAAGCTGTACACAAGCGCGAAAACGAATTCGCGCTATGCGCTTGTTAGTTCGTCTGGACGGTGCCGCGCACGCGTTAGAATTACTACGAGAGTTGAAAAAGCCGCGTCCTTTTTAGATTTTTGCAGTTGACGTTTTTAACTTCTTTTTTGACGTTGTAAATGCCAATCAAAAAGCCGACGGAAAATTGATAATTAATTGAAGGATTTCAAGGAGTAAGTTTAAGAATCTCATTGCGAACAAGAAGTTTATTAAACTGGTTGAAATATTTTTTTATTATATAGACAATAGAGTAACCGAAGCGAATTTTGTGCGTGATTCAGGAGACATTATGATTGAATTACAGCACAATTAAGCTCGTTTGAGTAAAAGCCAAATTTTTAAGTTAAATATTACTTCTACTCTTGTCCTCAACCCCTTCTCCTCTTTGTCACGTACATTTTTGTCTTTGATTTCAAACGTTCTATCATTTCTTTTCCCTTCCTCTCTCTCTCTCTCTCTCTCGCTCTCTTGTTCTCGTTTAGTCGTTAAAAAATTTCAATTTTTCAAAAAAAATATTGAGGGTTCAAATAATGAAGCAATAAAAGCAGAAAATCCAAATTAAAATTTGAGGGTCGATAGCTAAGTCATAACAAATGGCAATCAAAATAGTTGTATGGTTAGAACTTTCTAAAGACAATTAAATCGTAACTATTCTATTTTTTTTATTACAATAAATTATGATTGAAAGTATATTATTCAATAGTAAGATAGTATATTATTGATTTACACAGCTTAGTTTCATAATTTCAGACTAAAATGTGATTTATTCGATGGTGTGATGAAAATTTAAAGCTATTAATAAGAGTTAAATAATTACCAAACCTTCGTATCTTGAAAACAAAGCTTCTAAAAATTTTATCATATTATATTTTTTAGAAACGGTCAAATCCCTTATTAGCAAACAAACAATGTACGTATAGTACTTTAATTTGTTTTCTGTGAAATATCAATATGATTCTACGTAAAATCATTAATTTAAATTTTTTATATACAATCTACTTTAATATTCAATTTCGAATTCAAATAAATTTAGCATATTTAAAGTTAATCATTTAAGAATTTTGATACGAGTTAATCAACTTAATTTTAATATTACCTTTATCAATTTTTTATAACAGAGAATATTCGCTGCGATGTAACCTATTATATAATTATTACTGTCATTCTTTTAAAATCCATTCAAATTCGATATGCTTTTGATTTGACCTCGATCGAAGGCTCTCGATTTTATGAAAAAAAAACCAAATATGTTATACGTCCCGATTCGGCAATCAAATAGGTGAGAAATCAATTTTCAAAAAATACGTTTAATATTTGAGTAGTAACGATGGATTTCAATTTCGACAGGATATTATATTTTATTTTATTTCAAATCGCCAGTATTTAAAACTTCTTACTCGAGTAGTTATGATGAAAAATTTTTGGATATTCTTGTAATAACCTATGGGTTTTATAAGATTAGGCACTCTTCACCTCTTCATTATCTAATGGACTTTTATGGTCGATTTCATATTATTGATATTTTTATGGATTAATAAAAGAAGTTTATAATGGACTAATTCCAAACAAAAAAGAACAAACTGCTAAACAAGATTAATAGTAACACTGGTAGAAACGATATCATGTTATGAAACAATTCGACCATACGGCTATGTACACGTGGGCGAAAGGTCGAATACAGATATATTTACACACGCATGTGGGTGGCTTCGAATGGATATGCGTGTGTCTAAGCTTATTTTATTCTCTTTTGACCTCGCCCCTGCTTTATCGTAAGCATGCCAATTTTTTTACCATGGCTTCGTAAAATTGAAATAGACATCCTCATTGATGATCGGTGGTCTTTATTTATGAGATTCGGTCCTTTATTTTCTTAATATGGAACAAATACAATAGAATTAGATTAAGTAAGTATACGTTAGCATGAATTTATGAAGACATTAATTATAACACTATTTCATTAATAACCATAATAATTCTATGGTTGAAAATATTTGGTTGAGCTTAAATACAAGCAATTATTATACAGTCGTTACTTTTTACGTGAGCCCTTATAATTAAATTACTCATGTAATCACGGCCAGAGATTACATTTTTATCTACGTTCGCCTTTTCGTTAGAGCCGCAGGCTACTCTGAAAATTAAAAATTACAAAATTGCGTTAGCTGAAGCAATATTCAATTCAGTGTGTAACTTTTTTTTTGAACCTCGTATAAAATAGGACTGTTGCGCTTTCAAAGTAACGAAATAACGTACCCTTGGACGCACGATTGCAATATAACTACGGTTTTCGTATATATGGGCAGAAAAAGCCAGGCAAGAGCCCAACTTTTCTCGAACGATATAAAATGTAAACAACTAAATAATTTGTTCTGAATATGAAATATTATTTTAAGTAATTGATTAGTCATTTTTTGGTCACATAAAAAAGTAGAGAGGAGAGATCAAATTTATCTAAGTATCAGCAAATCGCATAAAATGTTTTTATATTACAATTCACTTGTCACATAGTTTTTGATGAACTATATTGAAGATGTAAACAATAATAAAATGTTAAGATATATTTAAAACTATTCTCTATTTCAGAGCAAAACTATATACTCTAGTTACAATTCTAAGTAGTATAATTTTAATTTGAATCTGCTGTTATTTCTTTGTTGTTGTGAAGTTTAAAAATTAAAGTTTTCATATTTGAATTTATTAAATAAAGCTACAAAAATTATTCACACTCTGTTTCGCTCTTGCTCACAATTGATGACACTGTGACTGATCTTACCTACCCAAATTCAAATAAACATGGCGACGCATAGAATTGTAACCGAGTATACAATATACACTGGACCAAACATGAAAAATCTATAATAAATAAAGTACTTTAATAGGCTTATTCAATATATTAGTAACAAAAAATAAGAAAAAGATCATTTTATTAAAAAGCTTTCTCTTTAATAAAATTTAAATTGAATTTAATAAATATTTGATTGAAAACTATAAAAAAAGTTACTTATAAAAGAATATTGAGAAAACCAATGTATCTGATCAATTTTTTAGCTGAATTTTAAATTAAGAAGATTTGATAGTTTCGTGGTTACTGTCAATTACAAAATCCCACTTTTTTTTAATCAATTTTTATGTAAAATATCTTATTAACTAAAAGAACAAAAGGTTCTTCTATTATCAGTATATATTAACAAGAAATAGGGTCTTCAATAAAAATCAGCTTTTCTATTTCCTTTTTTAAATAAAGAATTATATTAAAATTTTTATTATAATTTCAAAGCACGCGTTGTTTAGGTAGTATTATAATTAAAAACAGTTGTTTTAACGAGTCAAACCAATTCATTCGACGACGTTTCGATGGCTATTTTGCCATCTTCATCAGGTCTATTATATTTCTCTTAGTTAACGAAACATCGTCTGCGTAGATCGTCACAGATTTGTGTTATTACAGGCTGATTACTGTTGAAAGTCAGTTTTAAAAATTTGTTAAGTGTTTCATAAAATTTAAATGTAAAAATCATTTTCAATTTTGTTGAAATATTAAAATGAGTTTGACATTTCTAATCGTTGCTCATTTTAAACTTGTTTTTGTCTCCTTTGTTTTTTTAAGTGTTGATTTATTATTATTGTTTTTTTCCATTGTCCTTATACATTTTTTAACTTTTTAATTTTCCAACAAAATTGAAAATGATTTTTACATTTAAATTTTATGAAACACTTAACAAATTTTTAAAACTAACTTTCAACAGTAATCAGCCTGTAATAACAAAAATCTGTGACGATCTACGTAGACGATGTTTCGTTAACTAACAGAAATATAACAGACCAGAGCCATCGAAACGTCGTCGAATAAATTGGTTTGACTCGTTAAAACAACTGTTTTTAATTATAATTAAAATTTTTATATTTTAAATGACTGAACAACTGTATTCTAATTATTATGTCATTTTTCCAACATGTACATATTACAAAAAATGTTGGTTAAAAACATTTTATTTTATTCCTTTGAGTGTTAAAAAAATAAAAATCTAAAAATCATAAGAATTGTAGTTTATTATTAAAAAAATTATTTTTTATTAAAATCTAAGAAAATAAAATATATATTCCTTTACGTGAAACAAAATATGTTCTAATCGTATTTTATGTAAATTCCATTTCAACTTCTTCATATCTTTTTATTTGGCCAATATTTTTCTAACTTCTCATATAGTACATGAGAAAAGAGAATATAATAATCAGGAAATCAAATTTCAACCAACTGCTTTAAAATTTATAGATTTGCTTATTTGCGTTGTTTTTATCATTGAATTACGATTGGGAATATTTTATTGAAATACTCTACTTATAATTTCACGTATTCTGCAAAAGCAAATTTTCCCTAATGAAAAACTTATAATTGCATCTAAATGATTGATTGGATTTCATCACCTTAAAAGGCTTTGCGTTTATTGTAATAATATTAATCCAATTAGTGGATACTGAAAATAAACATCAAAAGCAGAAATACGTAAACCCGTATGAAATACATGTCAAAAACACTCACTGCAATTATATATAATAATATTTATATTAGTTACCCGAGTATAAAATGTATTATTACAAAAGAAATAATCTATTATATTTTTAAGGATTAGTGGCATAGCACATTGAAATTTTGAAAATTGTTTGAATATAATTATAAAATAATAATAATAATAATGATTGTGAGCTGTATGTTTTTTAGAAAAATAAACGCACCCGCGCGCACACACACATGTAGGTAACAATCACACTCCTTTAGTAAAGCGAATCGCAGGAATGATTCTCAGATTAGTGAGAGGTGCGAATAATGGGAATAACCAGGGCACTGTATCGCTGGGAATTGGGTTTGGCAAGTGGCCGTCTGCGTATCCGTCAGGAAATTACGGACGGCTCGCGAATCATTCGCGGGTCGTGGTATGCCGAGTACAGAGAGAGGGCGATCGGCTCGTCGAACCTGCAGAAAGCCATCGTCGGCTAATTCAATTAGCCACTGCGCGTGCCCGAGCTTTGCGTCGATCTGTTATAAATACCGGAATTCTAAGCCTCTCGTTTTCAGTTTACCTGCACATTTCAGCAAGCGATAGCATACGTGGATACCAAATAATCGACAGTCTAATTTGTTATTGAAACTAGAGCTACAAAAGCAAAACATTAAATATTCGTTATTTCCACTGATTCAGTGGAAATAATAGTTAAATTCGACGTTTTGGTCTAGCTACTTTTTAGACTTCGCCAATAACAGAATTACAACAAATTTCTACTTTTACTATTTTTTATTTTATTTTTACTTCTTTTCTATTTAACTTAAAAAGAAACTGACGAAATACTGAATATTCGACTTTCTGTTCTTCTACTTGATGTCTCAAATATGAAGTAGACTGCCGATTGTTTGGCACTCATCCAATAAATTCTGATCGTAAGTTCGGCTGAGCTTTATGATTTTGTTTTTAATATTATTTAATCTTTTTTATAACAAAAACAATACTTATTAACTAGAATTATAAAAAATTAATAAAATATTTATGCATATTACTTATTTTAAAATAAAAAACAATTGATGCGTATTGCATAGTAAGCATCTTAGATCTTTCAAAAAAGTAGAAAAAGAATCAACCGATTACTGTTTGTTCCAGTAAAGTAAAGTTCTTCGAAGATCCCGCTCTCCGAAAGTACAATGAGTCTGATGCACTCTGTTAAAAGAGAGGAAGATTTTTACTTTCAGGAATTCTAGAGCTAAAGTAGCAGGTTCTTTTGTTTTCGAGAAATTAAACGAAACAAAAAAGGTAAGCGCTGCTTCGTGTCACAACCCCATGCTGTGTTTTCATTATCTTTGTCTAAGTTTCGTTTAAAATAAGTTATTCTATTTCGGCCTTTGGAATCCTCTAAATAAAAGGTTTCTAACTTTTTCTAACAAGATAAAAAGTTTAATGCGTTTTAATTATATTTTATTTCGTGAGGAGTAGTTTAAGTTATCGTTTCTTCGGAAAAACTTTAACTCTATGAATGTTTGGTACATTACATAATGATATTCTAATGTCGAATAAAAACCAATATTTGGAAAATTTATAACTCGAGTACAATATATATTATAATTTTTTTCATTTAGTTATACTATTTATTTATACTACTTAGTTATTAATTATTTAGTTTAAGTCTATGAATGCAAAGCCATGTAAATGTTCTTAACTTTGAGGTAATTATCGGAAAGCCCTGTACTCGAAAATGTTACGAATTTGTAAGCGCTTAATTCACAGTAATGACAGAATTTAATCCGCACCACTGAAATTCGAGACCATTGGAAAAGGAAAATCCGTTCCTAGAAGAAGCTTGCACATAGTGGCAACGGCACACGGATTTTCGTGAAAAAATTCAAAAGAATCGCAAGCTTCCTTGGAACCTACTTCAGCAAGCTTAATCGGTGAGCGCACCAAAGCTTAGAGGGTAAAAAGCTTACCGGTCGCAAGCCTCGCTCGAATAGGCTGCTAACTCTTATGAAATCGCATTTAGCTCAGTCGAAGCTCAATGCAGGTTCGAGTTATTCCCGGGAGTTATTCTCCGTAACGCGGGTTCGTATTACATGCTTCAGTTTTCCATTTGCGTTTTCAAGAAATAACGCGAAAAGGTACTTTTCGATTCTCTCCGGGGATGGAAAAAGCTTCTTATTAGTAGGGAACGCGAGTTTTTATGACACAATGAATGCGAAAGTATATGCATTACTACTTTAAAGACTGTACTCAATACACGTTTGCCCTGCTCTCTCACATTGCACACAATGTAAAAATCAGGCTTACGTTTTGTGGAGTCTTTTGCATATTCTCTCTTGGGATTTGAGAACTCCTGGAGATGTCATTGAAATTCTGTATGTAAGATAATACGCAAGAGTTTTGTGTTTATTTTAAGGCACGCGAAGCTTGTAGCCTATAGACTTTTCATTAGATTTATTTATTTGACTACTATCATTTTTTAGTTCAGCTATTCTAAAATTCTTTTTGAATCATATTTTCAAACTATTTATTATTCTATTCTTTTTTACCAAAAACGCTGATATAATTTTCGAATATTTCAACAAACTTATAACATCTTTAAAAATAATGTCAAATAATAAAAGTGGAAAGCATAAATTATGTGAATTGAAATGAAGGCATTTATCATTGACAAAAGGTAAAGACATAAAGATAATTTATGGAAGAAGATATTTTTTTATAGTTGTACTTTTCTCGAATAATTCAAAAAATATATTATAAAATAACAATGAGTACTATTATAATAATACTTGATTGATATTGCAAGGTCGAAAAATCGAACAATTGTAGAGGCCGAAAAAAGTAAACAGCACGATTGTACGAGCCAAAGAATAATTTCGTCTCATCATTTGCTTACGAAATTGGCACGATATAAAAGCTCTAAAGCTCCGAAAAAAGCATTAAAGTTTAATAAAGCCCGAGGCACAAAACGTACCCATCATCATTTATTTACATTAAATATTGTGGCGCTCGGAATATCTCGAACAACGGAAACCCTGGAAAAAGGGCCGCTCCGCTTCGTATACTCGCGCGCAGTAAATGAAAAGAATGTGCTTACAAAGCAGCGGCAAATGCGCCTAGGGAGCTTCTTCTCATTCAAAATGAAATACAATTTTTCAAACGCGCACGCAGAAAGGAGAGAAAGAAAGAGAGAGAGAGAGAGAGAGAAGAAGAGGGGAGGACAAAGGGGTGGAGATACATCACATTCGCGCGTTAGCATCCGCAGATAAAAAATCGTGCCGCGAGTAGAATCAAAATCTTGGGCGCGGCTCTTCGGCATCAAAGTTAAATATCGTCGCAACAAGCTGGGGGCCGGCAGCGGCGGCGGCCTCGGCAGCGAGCCCATAAATTATACGCGGCTGCGTGACAGGTGCGTATATAGGGAGGGGAAGACTGCCACGGCGCGCGCCGTCCTCTGGGACACACGCGCCCGTTTTTGTATGTCGCGCAGCGGGACGCGTCGATATATTTGCTTGTCTTGCTTTTAACTGTAAAATGGATAGTGCCGCTTTGAGCTGTATCAGCTGAAAAATAACTCCGCCAGGCCTGGGAGCGCGCGCGCTATTTTGCGCTTCTTGAGGATTTACGTAATAGCGGAGCCTGCATCTTTTGCTTCTTCATTTTCTTTATCCTCCCTCTTTTTTGCCAGAAGCTGACTTTCCGCGGTGAATTCGTTATTTTTAATGGGCATAGCCATAATAATTTTCGAATTTTACTTGTTTTGTTGGCGACTGGCTAGTGGAACGGGTTGTTGGACATATTTTACTCGTGCATATTTGTAGGCGAACTCTTGTGTATGAACAGTTACGCGCACGCGGCGCCCATCGTTTCCGACAGAACATGATTTGAATTTAGGAGTTAAAGTCAACTGCTAACCAATGGTTGTATTTCACTGTAGCTGCATGCCCGATGGTAGATGTGCATCAATCGTTTAGAAAGCTTTATCATCTGCATACGAAGCGTTTCTCGTCATGCATGAAGGCTGCAGCCTTCACAATCTTGAAAAAGATTATTTTTCTAAAAATATTGATGGACGTGTGGGTATACATAATATGTATGTTGCACATGCAACAA
>JAPYZB010006052.1:0-12834 GCA_030522745.1 Eupelmus kiefferi | reverse complement strand
GCGCGCTTCATACTTCAATAGTTTTTACATAATTAATCAAGCTAAAGCATCCATTGCTATTTTTGATTCTTTTATTTATTTTATAAACACCGAAACCGTTCTGTAACAGCTCACAAAAATTGAGAATAGTCGAGCGTGATTTTAAAAAATCTATTTTAGCTTGTGTCCAGTGAAAAACAAAATCGAGATACGATAACACGGCCCTCTCTGTCCATGCAGAGCGCACACAGAAGTGTCGGTTTATCGCTTCATGGAGAGGGAACGAGAGAGAGAGAGAGAGAGAGAGAGAGAGAGAAAAGTCGCCCGCGATGAAACGAAATCCGGAAATCGGTCTTCCTGACTCATTTGGTCTCACGGAACATTGAATTTTATCGAAAGCCTCCTGCGTGTGCGCGTGACGTAAACACAAAGCTTTTACAGTAAAACGTCGAACACCGCGAAAAAATAAAACAAAAAAAATTTTAAATGCTCTTAAAAGCTTAAGAGGATACTGGGCTGCGAAAAAAATTCCTGTTCTAACAGCACGCCGAGTATCCTGAGCAACATGCGATAATCTTGCAAAAGCCCTTTATCCTATTTTTCAAATTTTTTAAAATATAATTATCGCTAAGTTAATTAATTAAAGCTCAATCTATTTTTATGTAGATGCAATAAAAAAAACAATATATTTCGAAATGCAGTTATTATTTGTATGAAAAATTTTGTCTATTATCTAAGGCTTATACTTATATATAGTGATGCAATAAATCCTCTTAACTTTTCTAACGCAACTGATTTAAATTGCTTTTCCGTACATAAATACTGAAACTCTTGATAGTATTGTATTGTATTGTTAAAATACATTGTTTTTCTTTTATTATATGAATGTAAAAATTGAAATAAAATATGTGGAATGTGAAACGTAATAATACTTACGTGAATATCTGAAGCATATATTTATTCTTGTTATTGAAGCCAGCTATGTGTTTCAAAGCTTGTAAGGATCAGCGCTAAGGCTTTGCACCTTATGTAACTTAATGTCACAGGCACTAAAGAAAATAATCTTACTTTCGTTCTTTCACTGTCAATAAAGCACGACACTAATTTTACTGCAGTCGCCCGTTAAAACGTTTACGCGTTACATATTTACAGTCATAAATATTATTTTTATTTGCAAAAATAAATTATTAAATTAACATTAAGTACGGGGAGTAATTGCATTTGCGCCAAAATGATTGTTTAATGGAATGTTTCATAGTTAATGGTCATTTTAAGGCGAAATTCAAATTTTAACGGCGGGCATTAATAAATTAGGTCTGCAGGAAGTTTAAGGAATATATGCGGGAAAATCATGAGAAAATTTATTTGCCCCCGCAGCTCGCCGCCACCGCCGCTAAAGTACGTATCATGAAAGCGCAAGCAAGCTTCCGTTTCATAAAACTGCTTTCATAAATGTTTAGGCTCGTAAATATCAGAGATACTAAAAACGCTAAAAACGGCCCGAAACAATCGAAAAGCTCGCCCAGTCAACGACATAAACACGGCATTTCCAGTTTTATTGATGAAATCATGCATTATTAATAACGTTTTTTTACAACCTGTAATGCACCCACAAAGTTGTAAAACTATTTTAAAGTTCTCGTTATTATCGCATTAGCACCTCTGCCTCGCTAAATTCTTGTTACATTTTTAAACATTATAATTTATTTATGCCGCAGTAAACAATAAAACACTGTTATACTTCTCGAAATAATATTATTTTTTACTATTACAGGCATTTTCTTCGTGATTGTATAATTTAAGTAAAAATTTAATGAAACTTTTACAAAATCCCATAATTGCACATAATTTTGTTTCTAAAAAAAAACACTACAAAATTTCAAGCGAAAACTTGAGCAAAAAGTAAACTGTCGTTAATTAACAAAAAAAAGGCGCTCATTAAAAATGTTCGCGTATTTTCATCGTTTGCGAAATGCAAAGTTGGTAGTAGACTATCGAAAATCGCGTCACTCTTCGGTCGAGTCTGGCGCGGGGTAATTAATCCATGGCGATGAATCTTCAAAATCTCCGCTAGAGCGCCACTTACAATTAGTTCTCGAAAGTAAGTAAAACTTTCATTTATTATGCAATATAAGAAGCGGTGCGCGCGCTCGCCGCCAGCGGAGGCGCAGCGGCGTGCCGTCGCAAAAAGTTTAACATAAAAAGTCAATTACGACGTCGGAAGGGTGCATCGCTGCAATTTTTATTCTCATTATGTTTTTATATTTATCCGGGGGCCCCTGCTCGCCTTTTTATTCCCTTGTAAATCGTGTTTCGTTTCCTGCTCCTCTCTCTCTCGTCGTCGACACTCGTGCGAGGGGGTAGTTCCTATTTTACTCGCAAATCGTTCATTGTTTTTTTTTCGACGTGTGGATTATGGCTCAATTAAAGAAATTTATCAAGCAGTAATTTATTTGAATTTTAAATGTTTATTGCGTTGAATCTTCTAATTAAACCTTGAAAAGAAACTAAATGCAAATTTTACTTTATTTTTATTGTACGAGATAAGTATCTCATTAAGCGATGAATATATCACTATTGTTTATTTATGATGGCGCTGGTTCAAAGTGACATATTTTTATTTTAAATCGAAAGTCAGTAAAACTATTTACCTTCTTGACATCTCCTTAACAGGTTTATCATTGAGAAAAACATAGCGCCTACGTGATGATGAGTCAGTTTAACATTAAATTCCAGAAATTTATCAATCTAGGTATCAATTTTACACACAAGATTATGAATTACTATTGATTTAAACCATCGATCGTATCTGTCAGAGTTCAATAAAGATTTCGCAGATATCCCTGCGATGTATTGAAAACGTTATTAATCCAGCGAGATACAGCTCGAGCCTCAAATTCCCGATTAAAAATGAAACGTGCCGCGGCCGAAAGAGATATGTAATTAAAAGCCGTTAAGTCACTGACACCGTGATATCTTCCAAACTTAGACGCACAAAGCTAGCGCTCTTGTCACAACCACCTCGTACACCGCAGCAATTTCCAGGCGCATAACCGAGGCTGCGGCGCGTCGCGCACGCCCGCATCACCGAATATCGAGCAAAAGAAAAGCTAAGGACGCGGAAAGCAATCATTGCGTATCCGATCAAGCTTCACGGGTCGCTGGAAAAAAGTGCGCCGGGCGTTATGTGAAACGACGAGGCGCGCCAGTCGCGCTGATAACAATTAAAACAAGGCGCGCGCGTTTATTGGCTCGCTCGGGCGCGCGGACCTCGGAGAGAAACTCATTTCGCGCTGTACTGCAGAGGCGCGCGCGCGATATCGATGATTGGATATTTTCGAGGAGTCAGCTAGTGAAAAAAAAGGGAGAAAGAGAAAGAGGATATTCGCTTTTTCCCGTGGATTCAGCAGCTTTTAATTGGTCAATTGGGGTCAGCATTGCTCTCTCTGCCGGCGTTAGGTTGACAATGCGCTTATCGCTTATAAATGCGGCCAATTCCAGCACTTTAGATTCGTTAGAGCGGCGGCGAGGCACGAGGATATATCTCATAAAGACGCTGGCCGCTCTGCGTGGCTCTGTGTTATGCCGGACGGCGCGCGCTAAGAGTTCTTTGCTCTCCTTTTCTCTTCTCTAGCGAGCGCGCGCTCCTTTTACGAGCGAGTCGATGCCTCGCTCTCGCGCAAGCAGAAAGCTTCGTCTCCATCAACGCTTTTATTCCTATACGTGCAAAAATTCCTTTCGATATATAACCTAGCGCCAAAGCCGTTCTAGCCGCCTACACTTGCGGCTCGCTCCTTTTTCCCCCCTTTTCTTTTATGACCCCGGGCATAATCGAATTATATGGTTATTTTGATATTTCTTCCCTCCATAAACCTGCCTCTTTCCGCTGCGCCTTTGGTAATTGAAATCCGAGAAGGTATATATAGTGGCTTGGCTTTATAGAGATCGGGCTGCAGTTTTTTTCTTTTTTTTTCTATACTTTGATTTATATAAATCTTTAATTAATGGGGAATTCAAAAGTTTGATTAACAAAGTGATAAAATGATTAATTGATTAAAAAGTACTTTTATTTGATATGCATACGATATTGTTCATTCAAAATGATATTAACTCCAGCTGTTAAAAAATCAACGTTCAGCCACCATCAATCCCATCAAATCAACATTTTGAGAAAAGAGCCAAATTAGAGATAAAAAGCAAAATGATTAAACATATACACGATATATCAATCAAAATAATGTTCAATCTCAGTTGGAAAAAGTT
Organism: Eupelmus kiefferi; assembly: GCA_030522745.1. Taxonomy (NCBI): domain Eukaryota; kingdom Metazoa; phylum Arthropoda; class Insecta; order Hymenoptera; family Eupelmidae; genus Eupelmus; species Eupelmus kiefferi. The sequence goes on along the minus strand of JAPYZB010006052.1, from coordinate 8,592 downwards.
TCGAAATTTCAAAGTTTCAAAGAATCGAAAACGCGCACTCTCTGGAAAAAATGTCAATCGCCGGGGAATATCCGAGAAATTCGTGCTCTTTCCATAAAGTCGGCGGAGCGGCTGCGGGAGAGAGAAAGAGAGAGAGACGGATTCCCGCATCGTCGCGCGCTATAAGCAGCACATTCGAATTCAATGCGAGGCAAAAAATTTATCGCCGCAATGCCACCGCGAACGAACTCGGTATAGACAGCCGGAGAAAGAGAAATAGAGAGGCGAAGGAGGAGAGAAAGAAGAGGGCACAGCTATCTTGTCGCTCGAAAGCGCGTACAAAGATTTCTCTTCTCCGAAGTTCGAAAGCTCGCGACGCGATATGAGCTGCCGCTCGGGACATTAGCTGTAGCCGAGCGCGAGCGCATGTGGCTATGCATATGAATATATGCGCGCGCGCGCAGGGAACAATGAAAATGGCGTAACGCCAATTAGTCAATCAGCGCGTGGCTCAAGCATTGTTAGCAGCTGCTGCTTTTTTTCAGCGTTGGTATGCGTGCTTATCTTGCCGGTCGATATGAAATTTTATTATATAGATAAGTCCGGATAAGCTTTTCTTTACAGGGGTTCTAGAAGTGCGCCTCGCTAGAGATTTGTTTGCTGGCTGTGACGTTGATCTTTCATGAATTAACCTGACATTTATGTAATAGCTGTTTTCCGATAGTCGAGCCTGCGTTTACAAAACAAACATTTATAAATCACTTGCATAAAAACGTTTATTAGAGATTCGATATGAACTATAATTACCGGCCGAAAAAGAGTTTGACAATTACGACTATGCGTAGGTGCACTTAAATTTTTATTAGAATTCCATCGAACGGAAATCGAATTGAAAACGAAAATTTGAGCTCGTTGCAAGTAACGAGTGAAAATGAACTAGCACACGCACTCGGCAGTATCCACTTATTGCAGCGAAATTCCGCGAAAGAGTTAATTCGGAAATTTCGGTGTCCCGGCTTGCAGCGAGTCTCGGCGGGAATCAGGCCGGTGATCGCGTGCGCGCGGCCAGGGTCGCAAGCGCCAGAGCGATAACAATTGCGCGGATACGCGTCGATTATTCAAATTAGATAGGCGATACATAATTTGAGCGTCAGTTTGGCCAGCTTTTTTCCCTCCAGCCCGCTAGGGGGACAGATAGCGCGAAAATCTCATTACGCGCGCTCTCGTTGTCGTATTTCCGGCTTGGTTATTTAGTCGCTTTCGGAGCGAGTTTTATTACGCGCGCTGTCGGATATGAAGGAAATATTAGAGCGGGGATATACGCGTATACCTGAGATTCGTACGGAGCTCGTTACGTAATTCCGACAAAATAATCCGGCAATGATTAGCCGAGGCCGATCACGTTGAACTTACGTGCTTTGTATTTTGCCTCGTGTATATGACGTTACGCATCTTAATAATTATCGCATTGAAAATCTGTTAAAAGTCGCTAAGCCGCCTGATGACACAACTTCAGATTCAGCTTGCATCGCTCGAGATAATCTAAAGTATAGGCTCTCTGCTGTATCGCGTCATTTATCTAGAACTAATAAGATTTAAACAATAACAGCTTGTATGTACAAATTGGAAAGGATTTATTATATCATGTTATTATAAGTAATAGAAAAGAAATGTCTATTGTAAGAAGAAAAAAATTGATGCATCTAAAAAGTGCGCAATATGAATGTCATTGTGTGATTTTAAACTACTTTTTAAATTAGGAAATAGTTTTTCAAGTCACGTTGTCATGCACCGGTATTGCTCAAATTGACTCAAATGGACCAAAATTAGAATAATAAAGGCTGTCATAAAATTTCTTCTAAAAGTGTGCTTCGGTAAAAATATGTACTAACCTCGTAAGCAATAACCACGATTTTTATGTATAGCATAAATGTTTAACTCAAAACTGATTTTTAATATATTAATTGATATATTATTTAATTTTACAGAAGTATTACACTTTACATTTTTACATTCATTAACGTGACTTATTTTAATTCAGAAAACAGTTTCTAAATGTGTAATTTTACAAGAATTTATATAATGTTATCGAAGATTTTTTACTACATTATTATTTTTACACAAATACTGAAAATTTTTTGTGTAACTGAATTCACTTTTTTTATGCAGCTGAATGAAAACTAATAAAAACGTTTTGTTCACAACAAATTTTTGAAATACTTGTTAAATTTTTTCTATTGATATTTTATTTGCAAAAAATATCAAGGAAAATCGATTATTCACCGAGCAAAAATCTTTCGGTTTTTCTTGGAGCGCTCAGTTAACTAGCTACTCTGGGTAAAGTAAATCATCGACGTAGGTAAATAAGTTACACGTTAAAAGTCTCTATCAGTATTATCAAAGAACAAATTATGGAGGTAATATCTTTTTTAACACATAAAAAATAATAATATTAATTATGTGTTAAAATTAAGTTACTCTATGGCTACGTTGCAAATAATTACAATCTCGCATGAAAAAAGTTAGGGTACATTGTGCATTATATAATTACATTGTGGTTTGACAAAAAGGTAAACGCGTGCTGTAAAAGCCTGCATGTTGTTATTAAATTTAAAGGATCTTTTCATACCTTAATGGATGGGTTATTTTGTCATGCGCGCGGCCGAGCGCAAAATTATAATAAATGGACCACAATAAATTGAATCTCGTTAACTTTTCCGAGCAAGCTAACAAATTCTGTTGATAAATATTTGAATCTCATCAAAATTCATTGTGCGAATTTCGTCGTGAAGTCATTGCATATTCAATCGTTACTAATTTAATTTGATCGCACAATAATTATACATTTATCCAAGTGGAAATTCGTAACAAATATTCATTTTATATACAAATTCTAAAATTTTCTTATTAATCGTTTAATAAAGTAATTGGAAAATTTTGTTTAATTAAATTATTAATGCCAATGCGTTTAAACTAAATAAAGCGTAAGATATAAAACAATACGATATCAAGTGTTTAATTGCAATTGACAATTAGCAATTTGCCTTGCATGATTTCTTTTTGCCAAAAATATTTAGAATATTCTTTTAGAGTATATTTTTGTATTGAATATTTAAGCGATCAAATAAAAATACCAAGCAGAGGTACGTGTATGCAGCATTTTTGTTTGGAAAATGCTTCCTGAATAAATAACGACACTTCGATCAAACTACTGCTACCACTAGGTTAGTCCACTTCGCGGTAATAACATTTTTCCGCACGTGCATCGACGGGAAATCGTCGACGTAATTGGATTAAAGAAACCAAAGAATAAACACATGATTCAATTTAACGTGTGCTGCTGACTTTTTCGAAAAATATTCCCCCTGTCAAAAATACACACGAATGCACAACACTCGCTGACACAGATTCGTTCTAATTTTAAAACAAAAGGCGAAAATTAAATTTAACGCTCCTCGTCTGTGACAATGCCGTAACACAGAAGACTCGATTATATTTATAATCGAGCGATAACGGAATAAAAAGGCAAAAAGCAAGAAAGCATCGAGCCTCTAGAATTTTTTAAATACCCGAACGCTGACCGAGCGCTTTCATCAAGATAAAGATCGAAAAAATTAATCACACCATTTCTTGCCTCGGCGCGTCAGATGCCGAAGCGGATAGCGCGCGAGCGGGGCAATGCTTATCCGAGCGTCGGCACGTCCGTCGAAATTCATCTCCGTCATTCTCCTCCCACGCGGCTGGCTCCATCGCACGGGCTAAAGTTCAAAAAGGTAAACTCCATTGAGCGCGCCGCAGCTGCAAATTGTAACAAGTGGCAGCTGGCGCAAGTATATGTGTGCGTGCGTCTACTTGCGACTTGCAACATCGTTTTGGCATCAGAGAGACAATGCGCGAGAGCTTCGAGTGGTGTATATATAGGAGAGAGAGTGGCATCTCGTAGAAATTCGTGCCGGTGTAACAATGATACACGCACATATGGGATACGTACGTCGGAGGATGATTTGCGAGGGAGTGCGCCGTCGTTGGAAAGTCCTTCTGTATCTCTCTCTATTATATGCGCGCGGATTCGATAAAGCTTTGTTTTATTGTTGAATCGCCGGATCGTAAAAGTCGCCTCGCCGACAGATTTACGGCCCGGCTATTATACTTCCGCGTTTTTTCGCCTCTCTGGAGGGTATAATTAAATGTAACGCGCGCAAGTCGACGCTAGACAGACGTTCCGTAATCTACTGGCTGGCGACTGTCAGCAGCGCGCCGCGATTTCATTCGTCGGCCGGGCCATCCCGAAATTCGCGTTTATTGAGCTGCCGCGAGGATTTTGAGGCGCGCGGCCTTTGTGCTGATATCATTTGGACGTAATTTCGTGCTTGGTTGCTGCTGCGCTGTCCGATGACTTTGTTGTGCTGTTTGTCGAGTTATTTCTGAGGGTCGTGTCGAATTTAATGGGGATGATTGTAGCGTAAACATTATGACAATATGGAGTTACGAAATGTGTTGGCTGAACTACTATATATTTATTTATTTGGGTCACGTCGAATACACTTCAATGTCTTTTATTACGCACAATCAAAACTACGTTTCTGCTTACTGGGTTACTAATATGCTCGTAACTTGTAGTTACAGAAACTACAAAAGTGGAACTCGATAAAAATCAATGGACCTAAAGAATTTATTTCTTCTTTAACAGTATAGTTATTATTACTTTCGCAAAGCGAAATATGATGAGTTATCGGACATTTTTCCGAGTGGACATCAGAATCAATTCTTAAATGACTGGCATTAACGCGTGAAATTTCAAACATCGCGAATTTCCCCCGAAGCTCAGCATCGATAAATATTCAGGTTCATAATGGAATGTTTATTTGTTCTTTCGCTCATCGTAAAACAGAGATCATAAAAGCTTTATGAAAATGTCCACTTTCGCATTGTTAAATATTCAAAACGTCGACGAAAAGAAAAAAGTACATTAATCCGTCATCATGGTAATAAAAGCAGGCATAAAGCATTTAATGCAGATTATGGACTCTAACAAAAAAAAATCTTAATACAATTTTCAGCAGTTAACGAAAAAGTTCAAATGAAACTAATAAGCTTTCATTAAATTCTGCCTTTTAAATAATGTGACCTATTATTGCTCATTTTTTAATGACCTTATGAACAATTTAAGTTTTTTACAAAGTTTTTAGTTACATGAAAAAGTTATATAAGCTTGAAGCTCGCATTATTCGGTGAAAGGCGTAGAGATTTTTACAAATCCGTTTGAAAGCTTGAAGCCTTCACTTTATGACCTCCCGCACAGAGAGCATCAAGATCGTTGCTTCGTTCTATAGATCCGTAAAATTATACTCATCGGGTGCATACAGCTGTAAATGTGGGTATTTGTAACAATGCTAACGCGTTTATGCGCTTACGCATTTGCAACAATTTAAAGCCTGCGTATATAATATGAAATGATGGCTAAAAATAAACAATTAATGTTTATTTTAAATTGATGAATGCTTTTTTATTTTTAAGCGTTAATGCAAACGATGATTTCATTCATAATTAAACCTTATAAAGCAGCTTTGTAACATCCATTCAGACATTTACCTGACACTTGCATTTATGAAATTTAATGTGCGCTGAGCCGACCTCTGTCATTAATACATTTTACAGAAAATGTTAATTTACGCGACTGTTTCTATGAGTATATGATAAATACAAGTAAACATCTGACGTACTTGAAATATAAAAATAAAATTCTCCAGGCCTCTGCCTATAAATACACACAACACGATAATGAATTCGAATAAAATCATTCAGTCGTGAGGTCGCAGAACAGCCCAACGAGTTTCGTTAGTCTCCAACCTTGTCTAGCCAGGTTGGAAAAAACGATCTTACGGTTTAACTGCTCCCAGTATAAATCAATGGCTTGAGTAAAGTAGGAAGCGTCGAAAAAATTCTCACTCGTTTCGGTGTACGCGCGCAGGCTAAGAAAATCCGGCGACTTCCTCGTGCTCGCGCGCGGCACAAGATGTACACAAGCCGCGAGACGGCCTCGAAAGAGTAAGAAAGAGCGTGAAGCTGGCTATATAGTGAAGAATTTTTGGTGGGCTACGTCACGAGAGCGTAGCGAAAGAGCCATCGTAAGCGGCTATTTTTTCGTCCCTATAGCTGCTCTCTTCCCAGAACGCAGCGAGGCGTTTTTTCTCCTATCGATGCGTGCGCGACTGTCGGAGGCGGCGGGCAGGTAGCTATAGAGGAGAGCCGCGTAAAAAGCGGCTTAGCCGCGCGCGAGGGGAGAGCGCGGCAGGAACGCGCAGCATCCGAGAGCGCGCGCTAGGTGCAGTGCGCGCGCGAGAGAGCTGGGAGATGCTAACGGTTTTCTCGCGGGTCACTGGGTTACTATATAATTCGCCTCGCGCGCGCTACCTGCCGATGAGTGATAAGCTCGCGCGCGAGGAAACCTTCTCTCGTCGCCGCGGCTTTTTTGGTGGCCGCAGCTGTCTACGTTTATACGCGTACGTGCGCGGCCGAGATGTGGCTTATAAGGACGAGCGCCGCGTGTCTTTATTAGCGGAAGCGCTGGAATCTTCGAGATGCGGCTGCTGCTGCTGCTGCTGCTGCGGTCTGACTTGTGGAACGCGTGAATCACGATCGCTATCTAGGCAGACATAGTTTATCGCGCGCGTATAGACCTGCGATGAGCGCTTTTTCTTTTGCAAGATTTATTTGTTGATAGGAAGTTGAAGATGATCGGCTGGTGATGATTGATTTTTCTTGATTGGTTGGCGGAGAGTGTGGAAGTATGACGCACGCGCAACTGTAATTGTAAAATATATATGTAAAATATTGATAAAACGTTGTGCGAGTGCTGGAGATTTTTCGGGAGTCATTAAGGTGTTGTAAAAGAAATTAAAACATCGTACTCTTAAATAAACTAATCATTGTAGATATCTGCACCTACATTGATAAGAGTTTTTATCAATATTTACTGAAGCGGAAATTACAAGCATTGATTTACTAAACTTGATATACGAAATGTAAAATTTATGACAAATATCTGGTTGACATTTATTTATAGAAGTAATGTCACTATCAACAACAACTTTAATTTAAAAATTAACGTTACTTTTGTAGAGTTTAATTAAAATTTTGTTCAAAGGGCGCCTTTGTTAAATTTGGACTATTTAAATTTAAAAGCAATTACAAGAGGTAAACTTTAAATTTAAACCCATTATAAATAATAATATTTTCTCGTTAATTAAACTAAAATATTATACCATTGTTTTGCAAAAACGAAACTTTGAATTTTTTTAACTCATAAAAATGAAGTTAAAAACGCACAGAGGCAGTTCACGCACACATTTATAGAAGAAATAAAAAACAAAATTACACAGAGGCGAAGTGAAGCAGGTGAAGAGCGTTACTTATAGGTTGCAGTATGCAAATTGAAAAAATAATCTATTATTCCAAGGCGGCCTGTAAGATGTTACATAAAGCTGTGCGTGCGCCGTTAGCGGCCGACGAAAAACATAGCGCTGTGAGATAACGCGAGCGCATATACGTACGCAGGAACTAGCATTCAAGTCGAGCTTATATGCGTATATACATAAACGCGTGGGCCTGCACTCACGCACGAAAGTATACCTGCCCCTTGAATAGAAATTTTCAATTTAAAACTGAACTTTATGAATGTATTAAAAGTCGCTCGTTGTATTATGCAATTATGTTAATCGAATGTCTTATAAGACTGTAATAATTGCTTGGCTTCCTTAGGAATTAAGGCAGAAATGAATTCTTATTACAATATATTATTGCTTCGTGCAATATTTATAATGTGTTTCATACGCTAATCAATCAAGCGTTTTTAAGTACAGCTATAAATTTAAATCAACAAGCTACCAGGCATGCAGGACGACAGACTTTCCAAAGCATCGGCCATCAGCCCAGCACAACCTAAAAAGCCAAACTTTACTTGTCCTCGCTGATCCTCGGCAAAATCAGCTGGAAATCTGTGCTCGCCATTAATACGCGATCGACGATGCGCCAGCTAGAAGCTTCGCCGCGTCCAACATTCAGATCGTCCCCTAGCTAACTTTTCCGTCACGTGCTCAAGTTTGTTTAAGCCTCGGAGCTGCTGGGGGCAAAAAGCGAGAAGCGCGCACAATACATCGCCGGTAGCGCAGCTCTCTCGATCCCGCAGCGAGCTGGGATTATAACGAGCGCGCTGCATATAAGGTCATCAACGATGACGAGCCGCCGAGAGAAAGAGCGGCTTAAAGTGCAAAAAGGAGCTGGCTCAAAGGGGAAACCGTTAAGTTATATTATCAGCGGCGGCACAGTTGCCTAGGCAGCTCGCTCCCGAGCGTCTAGCCATATGTCGGTGCGCTGCAGCCTCTCTTCCTTTCTCGCTTATCACGTGCTGCTGCCCTCGACACATGTGCCACCGCCGCAGCACCGCCGAGCTACGTACGCCCCTCCGCGATCAAATTATTTTGCCCGCAAACGCGCACCGCTGCTCTGCAGCCTACTTCGACGCCGCTGTGTGTAGCTAGAATTATCGGGCCAAGCGCCCGCGGATGTGCGGCTAATACCGAGCGCGACGAAAAATAAGTGTTCTGCGCTCTC